>JAWQEG010002197.1:0-23818 GCA_033782935.1 Petrolisthes cinctipes | reverse complement strand
ATGTTGGACCTATAATGACCATGTGTACAGCGTAACAAGAGCCACGTATGTATCGTATGTAATTGGGAGTATATGTGTGTGTGTGTGTGTGTGTGTGTGTGTGTGTGTGTGTGTGTGTGTGTGTGTGTGTGTGTGTGTGTGTGTTGTCTGCGCGAGTTATACCGACACTCCGCTAACCACCACCACCGCCGCTACAAGAACGGCTGGACTAGGTTTTTTTTTACTTACGAAAAGCCAGCAAAAACAATTGTGATATAGAGCTATATAAACAATTCTAGTGAGGACTTTTATCTATTTTTCCTCTAATAATTCTAGTGATTACTTTCATCTAAATTTTCTCTACAGTAACATTTGATTATATTTCTTTCACCATTAGATTATTTTTATCATTTTCAATATTCCTCATTTCCTACAATACTATTCCTCACAATTTGTTAATCGGTGTATCCAATTATGTATCCATAGTGACTATATATTACACACATGAAAACTCTCCGTCTTTATCTATAACATGATGCAGTGACGGCTTACTCCACGTCGAACCCTTTCATAGCCGAGTTCAGAAGTTGTCGGTAACCTTGTAGTATCTATAGCAACAGGAGGTGTAGTTATCTTTATTATGGTAGTGCCTTTCCCTTTCTGCCTTTCCACTTTCCCCTAATCCCTTCCCCGCCTTTATATCTATATATTATGTATGGATGGCAGCAGTGTGATCGGCAAAGCTTTGAATTTGGCTGTTCAGTATATTTGATATATATATTTATTTTTATGTGAGTCTTTTCCAATTAGAGTGACAAATGGATTCGCCAAAAGAAGCTAGTACGCCCCTTCTACCCTATAAGCCATTACGTTTGTTTTGTTTTTTTTACAAAGGAAAATAGTATATAATAATATAATAAACAGCATTTGAGACAAGGTAATGTAATAAGAGACATCACAGTAGGTTCCTAAATACGCCTTTCTTCCCGGAAAATCTCCTATGTGTATATGGATATTGACGAGTTGGCCGCAATAATTTAACATAGGAAAAGCTCTGTATGCTAGAGATATTCCCTTACGAAGCACTCCAGGATGAAGCTAAGGAAGGGATTGCAAGACGTAAGAAACACGTTGTCCTCGACGGTATGATTATTGCGGATTGTGTAGCGTCAACATGGCACGTGTATACCAGTAGTACGGGTGTTGTGTAAGGCAATGGGTGGGAGAACGTGGACGGCATGATAGACTCGCCTTTATTTATGTAACATCGGGATAGATTCACCTCCTTCCACTTGGTATGGGACTCACACTCTGTACGTGCCAAGTGAAAGGTGCACTCGGAGATCAAAGTCGTGTCCTCATTAGCCTCCATTTGGTGATCACGAATATATATTTAATGAATTGGAATGATGTGTAGCTTAATTCTTAGTGACCACGACACATTAGCCCACTGCAGTCTCACCTTATTCTAACACCAACAACCACCCATCACTCATTATCACTCAACCACAATATAGGATAATACGACAAATAACCTTCTAAAATGCCATTGCATGTGGAAAGAGGCGGACAGTATTCAAGGTGACGGACCCAGAAGACAAATTACTATAAGGGTTCCGACGATCAGCCACAAGTCACTAGTCCCCTATTGGTGTCTGGGTTTACGATGTGTCAGTTTAGTTTAACATATTTTATGGAGTGACGGGTAACTAAACACGACCGACTGTATTATTCCAAACATTACCCTTTTGTAGCATTCATTATGTGTGTTTAGTTCACTTGAGTTCAGCAGAGTTGTTTAATACAGTGGACGATTTAAAAACATCCATGAACTAATGACTGGAGAATGCACTATGCCCCCAGTGAGCCTCATTTTGGTAAAGGAGTAGGCTATTTATCAAACCATTTCTCTGCCTGTAACATTAATTGATATTCCCGGTGCAGGTGTGTGTTGGTGCTTGGTCTGGGTGGTGATGTGATGGCGGTGCGAGTGATGTGGGCCAGGTGATGTTTTGTGTACTTGTTGTGCCGCCCATCATCACAATGTGTTTAGAGTTTGGTTTGTGTCTGGTGTTGTGTTTTGAGATGCGGTGATGGTAGCGACAAACGACCCCTTATAGATTTTTCAAGTTGTCGTGAGGTGTTGTTGGTGTACGACTTCCCCGCAAATGATTCGTCAGACTCTCGTGAATATTGTACAGTGAATTATATAGTCAGCCCTGACCCTTTATTCACTAAAAAAAATGTCTCTTCTATCACTAATACATAATATGAAGAGCAAAGTCCGTACAAGGATCATTGTGTTGATAAGAGGCAATATCTTAATAATATTGTCATCCTATTTATATTGACAAATTGTAACCAAAAAGATTCTCACAACGCTATATAACAGGTCCCATCTTCATAATATACTGATGTAGTCTGTTTCTTAGCATATTTTAAATGTCAACAACCCTCTGAGTTGCTGAAACACACACACACACACACACACACACACACAAAGGTTGTATGCTAAGATTTAATAACTGGATATTTTTTCAGATCTTGTATAAGTCTCAGTTGCATTTTCACTCCTTCCTTGCATCTACATTTAGTACCAAATAATCGCACAATACCTTATAAATTAACATTGGCAAAAATGGCATGGGCTATTGCGTTGCTGCTTTGTCTCATAATCACTGACCTAGACTTCGATTCTAGAGAGGGATAACATGCTCATATCTACGCTTAGTATATCTTTGAGTTTCACGTTCTTGAGAGTTCCCGCCGTGAGCTCCAGAGAATATGGCATGAAGCAAATATCTAAGAAATGCCTATGGAAATGAAAACCAATAAAGATTTCCTCGATGATATTTCTGGGTGACATTTATTGCCACTTGACATGTCCGGCCACAACCTAAAGAACAACACGAGTCTGCCGAAACCAACTCGTCTTGAGAACCCATGCAGCTATCGTCTGAGGTGTTCCTAGGTCACTATATAACCAACTCCATTTGTTTTTAACGTGGCGAAAATGTACCCACACTCTCATTTGATTTCTTGGCTCGTACGGTAAAGGTATACAAGGTAATGAATGCAATCCTAACTTTTATACAGTTTGGTATCAGGTTGTGATCACGGTCAGTATCTCTTTTTGTCACTCGGGTGGGTGGATGGGTGGGTGAATGGGTCAGACGTGGTAAGGTGGTGGAAGAATAAGAGTTTTCCTCACACACACACACACACACACACACACACACACACACACACACACACACACACGCACACACACACACACACACATCACTACTATTACTGACAGCCAACTCTATAATGCAATAAACACAACTCCCCACCCATAAAAGTATTAGTTATCTGCTTCCTTGTAGACGTCGAACTCAATCCACCTACTCTAACACCATCATACTCTTACTCTATACCTCATTGTTGAGTTAGGTTGGGTGTGATGTAGAGTGAAACGTTGATGTGTTTGTTGGTATACTTAAGACACGAGGAATCAATATCTCTCCAATTCTCCTACAACATATTAAAGAAAAGGGCTTTGTTGAGTGTGGCTGGGTGTGAGGCAGAGGCAAAGGTTGATGGGACAAGGGAGATGAACCGAGAAAGTTAAATACGGAGATGAGGAGATGAGTATATTAGTGGATGAGGATGAGAGGAGGCAACGAGTAACTGGCTGATCCTGTGTGTGAGTGAGTGAGTGAGTGAGGGAGGGAGAGAGGGACGCAGGAGGGTGAGCTGGATGGATGAATAGATAGATGGTTGGTTGGATGGATGATTGGCTGAATGACTGAACCTCCTCCTCCTATATACTACTACATAACTAGGCCCAGGACACACGGGCGTTTTGTGGTCGCCAGGTAAGGACGGCACGAGTCGTCCTTACTTGGCTCATAATGGCGATTTGTGAATTGTGGTTTGTTGAGGAAGCGATGGCAAAGTGGATGCATCGACGGACTGCGAATGGCATGGACCCAGGTTCGAGTCCATGAGAAACGCCTAGGTTTTATCCGAGGTGATCTGATGGGTCCTGCTGTCCGTCAAGTATCCTGGCTACACCGACACGATAATTCACGTCGTCAGCTCATAACATATTCCAAAATGTTGTGAGTGACGATGTAGCTACCCTCTCCTGATAGTGAAGTGTATACATAAGGTGTCGTCATCTAGTGGGACAGAAGAGAAGCTACCAACACCATGAAGCTCCACTGTCTCATTTGGTGCTACACTCGATAATCTCCGGGCCTCGCAAGAGTCACGAGATACTGACAGCCTACAGTCCCGAGGTTGAGGTATTAGTCAAAAAAAAAAGTCGCAGAGTCCCCGGTATGTACGGCTGGTGGCGGCACGAAAACGACAGGCCCAGTGGCGACCATAATAACACCCGATAGAGGCAGGAAAATTTGCTGGCCACCAAGCTATCACATGTGGTCCGTGTGTAACGGTCCAAAACACAGGTGGCTTGGCTTGGCTTGGCTTGACTTTATGTTGAATTTGTTAGAGAAAAGAAAGACTTCTTTGAGCAGTTTTTGCGCTCTAAACTCATCACAGACTTTGAGTATTTGGCTGGATAAATTCTGCTGGAGGAGTTTGGGGAGAGTATCTCTAAGGAAATTGCATCTTATAACCTAGAGAATAGTGCTGAGAAATTAGAGGATGCTACAGTTTTAGCAGATAGTTTTGCTCTATCTCTTATATTTTCCTCTATATCTAAAAGTTTTAATGTAGAAAGAGAATCCCAGAAGACGGTGGGTAAGCAAAATGTTAATGGTAGTCCTAGAAGTCCAGTTGTACAGAGTATGGATACACCGAGAGTATGTTATTATTTAGGAAACCGGGTCACCAGGTAATGGAATATTGGAAAAAGACGAGGGATTCGAAGTAGAGGAAGTCTGTCTGTTTAATTGATAGGGAAATACCCCCAGTGTTCAGGCCAGAGATCAGTTGGGAATATGAAGACAGTTGGTTAATGTCTGCTGTGAGGAATCCATATGTAGATAATAGTTTACGAGCATCTAACTTAGTGGTTAAATATGGTGAAGTTTTCAAAAGGTTGTGTGGAGTTTGAATCTCAATATTTTAACTGTTTGGACAAATGTTGTAGATGCCATTAAGTTCATGTCTCTACGAACGGAGGTGTTGTCAAGGGTAGTAGTAGCCAGTTGGGACACAATCTCCGTAATAACTCTCGCCTCAATCATACCGCTCGCACCTTCCCTGTTAATAAAGATAAATTCTCACGAAGAAAAACTTTACCGACGAGGAAGTATTATCAGCATGAGAGAGGCTGACATGAGTATCAATATCATAACAAGACAAATGGGATTAAGTAAGCCTAATGTAAGACTCTGGTGCCAATGCTGAGAAACAAGTGGTAACCTTAAGGATAAACATAGATATGGTGGTCCCAGGAAATTGACTCCGGCAGAAGACCAGCGAATTCTGGATCGTGTAACATAATCCCCTCTCACAAATGCCGTGGCATTAAGGGAAAAACTGCAATTACCAATATCTGTCAGAACAGTTCGGAAACTTCTTCATGAAGCTGAAATACACTACAGGATACCAGCAGTAAAGAAGAAGCTTCAGCAGCACCACCGGGAGGCAAGGCTTGCATATGCTTTGCAAAATGATGAAGATTATTGGGGCAAAGTAATATTCAGTGACGAAAAGCCTTTCGTTAACTATACGAGGTGGCTAAAAACAGACATGTGACTTGCAACGTCTGGGGCTGGCTACTTCTGTGAGGCACAAGGAAAGTTGACGCAGAGACGTATCTTGAGATCCTGAAGGAAGTGATGTTGGCAAATAAAGATCATTCATTTTGTTAACCTGAATACTCTCTTGCTTAAATATAATTTTACATTATCACTAAACTTTCCTGTCAACTCATCTCCGTCGTTACATGTTAAACTCTCGTCCTTCACTTCCCTAACGCGTCGGGTAGTGTACAGAGGAGCCAATGTGTGTAAAGAAACTTCCTTCCACAACTGTACGTATTTGCAACTTATAGACACTGGATTGTATACAAACGTGTATCTAATGTTCTGAGGTAATTTTGATTAGAAGGTAATCAGTGCAATTTCGTTACCATATGATGAAGTTCTCATTTCTACTTCCATACCACACTAAGTTCTTGGATTTACCCTAACACTGTAACGGGTAGGTCAGCATGACCAAATTTTTTTAATATGACGAACTGTAAGCAAGAAGACACAAGGAGACAATAATTATACATTACCATCTTGGCCTCTGCTTCTGAGATATTTTTGTGTGACCTCCGACTCGTTTTCGACTTCAGTCCTCAGTTTCAAGCTGTACACTGATTTTTCCTCGACACTGAAAATTGTAAAGTGCTCACGAAAGCTGCCTGTGAGGTGATTCAACTCAGTGAAACTGCATTAGTTTTAAAAAGAGAGTAAAGAGTGCATCAGCCACCATCTGACTGAGAAAACTATAATTATATTTTTAATTGAACCTTAAGCCACCAATAGTGTTGGTCGTAATCGCCTGAACGTTTACTAATTTAATTAAAGAGTGTTGAAATAAGATTTTTCCTATAATTGGAAAAAAAAAATATATATATATATAAATGTGTCGCACATATTTTAGATCCTTGGGATTCTTTTTATAATATTTGGCAAAAATCGCAAACCTTATGACTGAAGATGGCCGGTGGTTGAACTAAAACACTAGAGGCTGATCTCCTTGTTCATGTCTTAACAATATTTTTAATAATTTAAGTTATAATGGGTTGATGGAATACAATCAGATTCTGAAGTCGTGCTCGTTACTACTATATATATATTTTTTTTATAGAAATAATTGTAATCACAATTAATTTTTATACTCATGTTGTTCAAAGTTGATTAGAGTATGGCATTATCGCTTTTGTTTCTCTGTATTCTTCAAGACCTCTGTAGTAATATATAAATTAAAGGGGTAACACACTTGTGGTATATTGGAGTGCCTTGATTCCTCCAAAGTATGCCAAGAAACAGGACCAGAAGAACAAAAATAATGGTGATCTGTTGCTGAAAATAGTTTGGAGGAATCATTTGCTCCAGATTTACCAACACTGTATACTACCTCCTTAACTTGAGATAATTAATAAGAAACAACATCGTATCCACATGTCCACATACTCTGCAGTTTATTATTCCAGACGTGTATACGACAATATTTCTCTGCATATGTATTCCTTCTTCAGGTAATTTCGTATAATATAATATGCCTTTACCTCTAAACAACACAAATGTACAGTCGGCCTCAAGAGTTCGTACATAGAGCATTGGTTATAAGGGGTCTTTATTCTGCACATACTGTAGGCATTGTTCTGCTGACTGGTTGAAGTATTAGCCAAATAACATTACAAGATAAAAGTTTGGTGTTAGGAAATTAACGTATTAAATTTTCTAGTTGCTATGAACCCTTGATGTTACAGTGGTGTATACGAATTCCTGAGGCCAACTGTACTTAGTGTTTATTATCATATCTAGTATAATCTAGTATAATTCTATCATATCTCTCTATTTATACGGTATCTGTATATCTAAGTGTTTATCTACATATGGCTCCAGTACATTTAGCATAATTTTACCTCACCAGTTATTTTTTTATTAACATTTTAGTATTTCGTAAGGTTCTAGACTTCCTTATTGGGGTAATATACACTTTTGGTACATTAGAGTGCCTTGATTCCTCCAAAGGATGCCAGGAAACAGGACCAAATTCGCAAAATTAATGGTGACCTGTAGCGAGCTTGGAACTGTTTTAAAGGTATCAGTTGCTCCACATTTACCAACACTGTACCCTCCCCTTAAATTCATCTAACTTTACTTCCAAGTGTAGCTTACCCTTGTCTCCTTCAGGTGGTTCGTGGCAACAACACTGACATCATAACACAGGGACTCATCACTTCATCACACTCCATCTGTGATGCCAGATTCCTCCAGCCCTCACCTACATTCATTTCTAAGGTATGTTTCCTGTATACTCAATATTAATTACTAACTTCCTTTGTATCATACATAAATTATACTGTGCAGTTGTCTTTACCCCTCCAGCACAGTTATATAATGTTTTGATAAGCAATACTTTAAATATATACCATGTAGGAAAATATGCATAAGGGTGATTCCGAAGTACACTCGTGAAACGTAATTTCTGACCAGATACAAACGGAAGACACCACACGAAACCCTGCATTCGAACTCAGCCTCTATAGGTGTACTGGGTGGGGAAATGAATAATACCAAGCGATTCGAAGCTTTCTGATCCTCACACACTGGTCAGAAATTATGTATCACGAGTGTACAGTACGTGGATATCAGTGTAGCATCAAAGTGATAATGAAAAACGGCCCTTCATTCAGGAACTGGCAGTGAAATTGTGTAAGCAGAACTACTGAAGGCGTATCATTGTTGTTTGTTTTGTAATTGTCAGTCACACTCTCATATAGTATCAAAATGTCTGCCTTATCTTTTTATACATTAGCTGCCTTAAGAATTGATATCAGGGAGATGAAACTACACAACATTTGGAATCATAATTATGTTAAAGTATAAGAACAACAATATAACTTCAACGGATCAAAATAAAGTTCCAAATTACCGCTAAGGCATTGGAAAGACACAAGTTACGCCTCTTGACTGCACACTTAGGAGTCTCGGGATAAAAAGAGCAGTGTAATGGTGTCTCTCCAGGGGGTGGTGGAAGTGACACATTAAACTGTCATGTCGCTCGGGGTTGAGGCGTGTCGAGTGGCGGAAACTGCTTGCTGCTGAGGCGATTAAACCTGAATGGAGATATTTTACCTCCTTCGCCTTGGCCTCCTCTTCCTCCTCCTCCTCCTCCTCCTCCTCCTCCTAGATAGGGTCGAATCAAGGGCCTTGCGTCTCATCAACTTTACCCCTGTTATTGTTGACTCACTACAGCCTCTCACTAAATTCTCCTCAAAGATGGACAATTCCCTCTCTCTTTTATTTCTGTTATACTGACCTGATGTAAGAGTCATTCATAAATATGATATCAAAGAGAAAAACGAATATTTTGGAAAACAGGACCTTCTGATATTTGTATATTATCATAGATAGGTATTTTTGGCTGTTTCTTTAATTTTGACCAAATTAGTGTGAGGATATAACCATTAACGTAACTCAAACCCACCCTAACTTAACCTAACAAAAAAGAAATGAAAAATAATGACAAAAGGACCTGTTATTCAGAAATACAAAAATATGAACTTACGAAACTAAGTGTATGCCTCTTGTACTCCAGTGTGTTCTTCAGAGTTGGACCTTCGGTTAAAACTACATTAGTTTGGTCGTGTACAAATCTGTGGTACTAAATATACGGTATAGTATGTCTTGCTTTTACACTCTTTTTCTAGTGTTTGCTTTCTATTAGTTTTTTTCTGTTCAGCACTTTTAACCAATACATGATGTATTCATTCTTTGTAACTCTGCTGCTTTAATTATTTATTGCAAATTCCTTTAAAATTCTCATTCAGTAATGATTATTATAAATCAGTCATTGTAACACTCATTACTATGGTTTCAGGAACAATTATGTAATAGATATTGCAGAGATATCGATTATTAAGCATAAAGTTTCAAATTTAAGATATACAAAGAATAAAATTTGTTATGATCACGAAACACTAGTATTGAGTGGGCACTAGTGTGATAATTACAACTGTCCGCTCCACCACCACACTAGTGACTGAAAAGTCAAGCTTGAAACCGAGTGGAAATCCACTTGCCCCGAGCGCTACACGCCAGTTACTCGTGGCAAGTGAAGCCAAAGATACAGTACGATACAACTCAGGGTGTAACTCTTAAGAAATCAATAAATTATATGCACTGAGGAGTACTGTATGCCTCACCTAAACCACCAGGAATGTTATTACACTTGTGTGCACTAAAGGAGTTATGCCTTTCAGAATAGATTAATTAAAGAACTGATATTGGTTTAAAAATTGGAAAAGTACTTAACTGCTGAGATTATTGCCAGGTAATATGAGGGGAATTATTTACGGCAATGAGTTGTGTGAATTAATTTTTTGATCGCTCAGCAGTTTTTTAGAGGAAATATAAAAGATAGATTGATTGGTACAGATGGGATGGGTAGGATACAGGCATTTGGGGTAGTCGAGTGGTGGCAAATGAATTGAAGGTGGACGCAGACGAAAGGAGTCTGTTGGTAGCTTAAACGAAATTATAGAGCGTCAGTAGCGGCGTGAGTAGAAGGAAAGAAGAGTGGGTGGCAAAGTTGTAAATACAGATGAAAGAAATGGGAAGCATTATTATTATATGGTTGTTGAAAGAGGTGAAATGCATAACTAGACCACAAATATTAGCAGGAGGGTAGCACCAATTTAAATCAGTGTTGAAGATTAATATGACAGCATGGCAAACCAAGGTGGCAGTCTGTCAGGATTATGTGATAAATTATGTCATGGGAGACTGACAGGGGCGAGCATCAGCCTAGCAGGTTAAGGGGGTAGTACACTGCTGATAAATATGGAGCAACTGATTCCTCCAAACTATTCCAAGCAACAGAACACCATTATATTTGTCCATCTGGTTCTGTTTCCTGGCATACTTCGGAGGAATAAAGATACTCCAATCTACCAAAAGTATACTATCCCCTTAATAATGACAGGGTAACAGGTAGGCTTGGCAGGGTATAGTTGAGTTGCAAGAGGCGCTGCATGGGTGGTAATATAATGTTGAAAAGTTACTATATAGACTAAAATGTATGGCACGAGATTGGTATTCACTTCTATTTCTTTTGTACCCTGTCTCGGTATTACCAGTTTTACGCTTCTCTATATACAGTTCCCAAAAGATGAAGGAGAAATAATATGTGCAATGTCTGGTCCTCTCTACACTTGCATAGAATCGATTATAATTGGTGAGAGAGATATATATAGTGTTGAGCATAAATAATTCACTATATGGGGTAATCCCTGTCTTATACCAATTAAGGGTTCTTCTGTTATCCTTTGTTTACATGCAGCAGCTGAAGCAGTGTTTACCTTTCATCTGTTGGAAAGTGAACATAATTTTATCATCAAGATTTTCACTCATATGCATTATCCTTTTATTGACATTTACCGTTGTTGACGTTACAATGTTACCACTATTTTCAGAGAGTTAGCAGATGTGGCGGGAATAGAGTTATAAATATGGGACGTTTAAAAGAGGGAGAAAGACAGCAGGAAAAAAACAACAAAATTGGAGAATGACAGTGACGGGAAGGGAAAGTGAGTGAATGACACGGGAAGCTAGATATGGTAGAGTAGATGGGACAGAATATGACAGAATGGCATGGACTGGTGGCAGGGTGGATGGCAGGATGTTTGGGACAGATGGCAGGGTGGCAAAGAGTGAGGGTTTGGAGGGAAGGGAAGTCATGTGCCGCTCCCGCTGGTTGGTTCCTGGTATCTTTATTGTTTTGATTGTTTTATTGCCCCCGTCGCTTATCCACGCCTTCCATCTTGCCTTCCCTCGTCCCCAACACTTACCCACCCAGCTGGCCACGCTCACTGTGTCTCAATCCCGTATTTTCTCCCGAAGTTCGTAAGGGCGATATTTACTACAACAACATATGGTAGAAAACACAGTGAAGGATGAAGAGTATTGGGACGTGTTAGCATCATGGTGGTTTTCCCTCAAATACCTTTGTGTGCGTGTGAATGTGTGTGCAGTGCGTTGCGTGCGTGTGTCCTGAAGTTGTCGTGAGTTGTAATAAGTCTTTATGGTCCTGTTCCTGTAAATGGGTATTGTAAACATTTTTGCTCGCCAAAGTATTCACTTTTTCGTATGGTCGTGTATATATATATATATATATATATATATATATATATATATATATATATATATATATATATATATATATATATATATATATATATATATATATATATATATATATATATATATATATATATATATATAATATTAAGGTGCCGTAAACCCAATGGTCATGCAGAGAGAATAGCGGTGAATGAATAACCTTCATGATTACTCTGTTTTATAACACCAGTTCACTCTTCTATTCACTGTCATCCACCATCACATATATTGATAAAAGAACAAAGGTTTATTTATTTATGGTTTAATTTATAAAATTAATCATTTATTTCATTGCATATGTACAAATTAGAATTTATTAAACTCACTATAATATTTCACTTACTTTTACCTCATGTTTTTCATTACATAGGAGAGTGCTTATATAGTTTGTCTAAGTTCTCGACTCGTGTGACGAAAATAAAATGTATTTAACTCAATCAACTGTGTGCCACAAAAGAGATGAGTAAAATAAACATGTGACAGCTTCCCTCTAATAATGAGTTGGACTGAACTCCAATTACTCATCTTGGTCATTAGTTAGGGCTAAAATAATTGGCGTGAGTAACCCTAATGTCTATCGATACTTTTGCAGGAACGACGTAATACTCGTCTAATAATATATTATTTTTCGGACCTCTTCTCTCTTCATCCTTTTCTGTCTCTGTTTCCACTTTCCCTCGATGAATTTGTTTCCCAATCGACAAATTTGCTTAGAATTCAATTAGTATACAAGACAGTCTGCCTTTGAACGAAAAAAAACATTTAGTATTTGCGACGCAGAGTAAAAACCGTGTACATAAAAACCATAATCTTGGACTCAAAAAAATTATGAAAATGTAACTTTATTGCTTGGCGTTTGTTCAGCAGTAAAATGAGTTCAATTACCCCAAGTCTGAAAGTCCGTAATGCCTGTTGCACCATTTAAGGAGGTAATACCCTTTTGGAACATTAGAGCGTCTTGATTCCTCCAAAGTTTGCCAGGAAACATGACCAGATGAACAAAAATAATATCGGCCTGTTGTTGCTTGGAATAGTTTGGAGGACTCACCAGTTGCTCCAGATTTACCAACAGTGTCGTATCCCATAAACATCACAACCAGACGTTCGTGCCTTGCTAGTTTTCCCAATCTGTGTCACGTTCCTCCTCTTTATTATATATACTATAGTTCAGGAAATGTTGCCGAGTGTAAAGTGTTATTTTTATGGTATAGTAGTGTCATATATAGCTGGTGAATCTTCCCCAAAATGTTTCCCCACGATTTCTTCCAAGGACCAAACATGAAGTCTATTACATAATATTATAAAGTTGAGTTTTGAGCCAAGCTATATAATGGTTCTTATCTCCATCAACAAAGACTGGGAACATTATAGTCACTGTTATATGATGTTTGTATGCTCCCTAATAGCCAGTAAATGCATTTGTGTGTGTGTGTGTGTGTGTGTGTTTTATCTTACCTTTATTTTGTGTGTGTGTGTGTGTGTGTGTTTGTGTGTTATCATACCTTTATTTGACGTGTGTGTGTGTTATCTTTCCATTATCTAGCATGTGTTTTGTCTTTCCTTTATTTGCCGTGTGTGTGTGTTTTCTCTTTCCATTATTTAGCGTGTACACTCACCAGGATATAAAATAAATAGTATATACAGTCAGATTATAGTCATATCAGTTGCCACCAGAGGTCAGTGAAATCGCCTGGCCTGTGCTGCAATGAAATGGTGCAGTAGGCGTATAGTTAATATAGTACGTATATATAAGGAGTATAAGTATATAGTAGTTTTTTTTTGTTTATATACCTCAACCTCGTATAGTTAATTATCATCATTCATACGTGACTGTGGAATAGAATTAATTGTGTCCGTCGAGAGTTCCCACCTGAGCCACGTTTGTTTAGTGAAAATTTAATGGATATAATAATTACACAGTGTTGGTAAATCTGGAACCACTGATTCCTCCAGACTTATATTCCAAGCAAGAGGACACCGATATTTTTGTTAATCTGGTTCTGTTTCCTGGCATACTTTGGAGGAGTCAAGGTGCTCCAATGTACCAAAAGTATATTAATTACCCCCTTAATTAAGCAAAAGTTCTAAATAAAGTAAAAAATGCCACGTGATTTCAGTGATCTTTGGTGGTGACGTCAGGACACGACATTAGAATCTGACTGTACATGACAAGAGGAGATGTCGAGGAACTTTTGCCCATTCACCTTGTGGAAACATATATATACACCTTTTATTTTTTTCCCTCTATGCACGATTATTAAGTCATTACGGAGCACAAGCATTTTCGTTTACAACTCTCATTTATTTTTATTTTACACCCGCTCGCTCCATTTACCATTCATATATTATTTTGGCCCCGTCATTTGGTTCAAGATTCAATACATTCGGCGAACTGATCACTGCCTTCTATTCCGATTACTCTCTTCCTCCTCCTTCCGGTTTTTCCTCGGAGCGTTCGTGTGAGAAGAGAATAAATTAGCCAGTATGCGTTCACAGCCGGATACGGAGTTGCTTTTTTTTTTTTTTTATCAAGGAATAAGATTGTGAACCAACGCATATACTAAGATCCGAATAGAAGAGGTTTGTAAGAATATTATCTATTTTTTAAGGATATTATCTATTTTTCTCCTCGTACGTGTCTTGATTGTCTCTTCAGGAGTTAATGATTGCCTCTTTTTAGTCTTAACCCTTAGAATTATATGTCCTAAACATCTGATAAACTTTTTAACATGAAATCGCGACAATTGAGGTTAAAAGTTATCAAGACTACTACAGCCTCAACATTATAAATATTTCCCCTCTCTGCAGTGCCTTCAAATTCCACCTCAGCCATGTAGGAGTGTTCAATTTGCCTTCTGGGTTTCGTAATATATTTTGTATGTATTTCCTTGATGGTTTTATTTTTCAAGATAAACTCGGTGAGGTGACGGAGCTCTTGTTGACGAGTATACTTATAACTATACAGCCACAGTCAAATAACCAACGACACTTTCCTTCCATCATGCAAATAAATCAGTATCATTTCAAAATATAACCATACAACACCTTATATCAACTCAACCCCTTCAATTATTATTATGAGGTGACGCAAAATCATACACGTGTTGTTCTTCAATACCAAGATATTTACTACGATGGAAGGAAAGTGTCGGTGGATATTTGATTGTGGCTGTACATATGAAGAGAGTCTAGGCAAGTTCCACCTTCTCAACTGGACTTGGGATTTTGATTGATTTCAACGCATAAATAGCAATGACACAAATATATAGCTTTAATTACACCTTATCTATGATCAATGTACGAGTATTAACCATTTTTCTACCCAGTGAAGTCTGTATATATTTTTTCTGGTTAGTAATCCTTTAGGTCCTCTGAGTTATTCCTCTGTGTCACAATGATAAAAAATAGGAGCGTTTTTAACAGGCCGCCATTTTTTTGCTTTAACGGCAAAGATATTATAAACTGCAATATGCAAACTGTAAACACCACCAGATTTCACGTGAATGTTGTTGCATATGTGGACCAAATTGCAAGTGTTCACACACACAATTTCTCAGATATATATAATTTTAAGATATCAGAATCATCTTTGCTTCATGCATATTTCGTGAACCAAACTGAACCCCTTACTGGACTGAACCCCTTACTGGACTGAACCCCTTACTGGACTGAACCCCTTACTGGACTGAACCCCTTACTGGACTGAACCCCTTACTGGACTGAACCCCTAACTGGACTGAACCCCTTATTGGACTGAACCCCTTACTGGACTGAACCCCTTACTGGACTGAACCCCTTACTGGACTGAACCCCTTACTGGACTGAACCCCTTACTGGACTGAACCCCTTACTGGACTGAACCCCTTATTGGACTGAACCCCTTATTGGACTGAACCCCTTACTGGACTGAACCCCTTATTGGACTGAACCCCTTACTGGACTGATGTACAGGGAGAAATCGTTAACATGTAAATATACACGTGGCACATAACATTTAAGAACACCTGGATACGAAAGGTTTCAAAATAAATGTTCTGTCTATAGATATCTTAAAGATTGTTGTCATTTTATAAATTTTCATAGCAATATTCAGTGTCATACCTATTATCTCTAAGCTTTTAAAACCACAGTAATATACCATAAAATTGTGCCATTATGTATTAATATATTTATTTAGGCCAACATACTTTTGTATAGAGGTATTGCTACATTTTTTTTATTGACATTTTCATTAACTCTTATAATGATTCATCTTTTGACTGATCTTTTTTTTTTACAAAATAAATTATAGTATATTCTATCTTTATCAATTTTATACTCTCTTAGTTATACCTTCGTAATAGATAGGTATAGCAAACCTCTGACACTCCTAAATCTTAGAGTTGCTACTAATACCCAGTGCTTAATCATGTCAAAATCTGAGCAGATATCAAGAGTTACAAAGACTTGATTAATGGCATCCGTGGATCTCCTGCTAAACTGCTGCTCAGCAGATGTCTGTGTAGCCGTTTCAAAGACTCATAAAAATTTCTATTTACTGTACACAACCTTTAGTATCTTTATATATTTGCAAGTAACCATATATACATCACCCCGTCTGTATACATGTATATGTTTTCCTTATCTTCTTCCGGGTTTTCCTTACTCCATCACCTTCTTACCCTCAAAATCTATTCCTCTGCACTCCCCAGCCTACAATCATCAAACCCGCGGAAGCAGTAGAATTCCCACAAGCGAATCTAAACACTTCCTTGGTCATGCCAGAAACTCCCTCCTATTACGTCGTGGAGTCACACCTTGTACTCAATGTAAAGTTGCTGTTACGAGGACCAGAACCACTACAGTTACATGACTCTCTAAATGTAAAGACTCTGATGGAAGACGAAGAAAAGAGGAAGAGTAGTTCTGGTAGGAGACGAAGAAAAAAGAAAAACAATCATAACACTTGTTATTCTCTCGTTTCAGACATTATGTGATGAGTACCAGAAATATTATCAATTTTTATTTATTCTGTTCAGGATAATTCAGGATTATGCACTTTTTCGAAAAGAAACTTCTAAAATGATTTTTCTTCGGAATAATAATAATAAATTTATATAAATCAAAAGAAAGAAACTTCATAATTATTATAACAACCCTGTTTTTCTTTAGGTATCTACATAAACCAAGTTAATTTTGCGGCTAAACAAAAGATCATGACAGAGTTATATTAGTATCACGGCCTTTAATTTGTAGAGATTTTACACTGAAGACAGTAACTAATGTGTTGGTGTAACTTACTATATAGTACAGGCAAGCGAAGGTTTTATTTAGTCTGGTTTGTTTCTTAGCGCTATTTTAATTCCCATATTGATTACCTGTCAATATTCATCACAAGGTGGCGTGCTGGTGAGGTGAGGGTGCGTGCCGACCCCTCGTTCTCCCCTCCCTGTACCCTGGAACACTTGCTCCCCGTGCAAGTGTTCCGCCCACGAGCCCACACGTCCCCCGACACACGCCACACCTCACACCATTCAGAAATTCATGTGACAACAATTTTGCTAGATTCATTGTTGGGTATCGTTTTTTTAGGTTGACACATTGATCTCTATGCAACAATAATCTTTTAACGGTGTACAAAACGTTGACGATAAACCATAAACCATAGTCTACGAAACCAAGTATACTTTCTTGTGTGTGTGTGTGTGTGTGTGTGTGTGTGTGTGGAGCCAGCTGTACACATGATAAAAAAAAAAAATATGGTTGCACTCTTCACGCCAACCATTCTGACACCTCCATCAAGTGTTATTATAGTGGAAAACAGCGGTGACGATATAAGCTCCGGTGTTCTTTTTGGATCATCACATGCGCGGTGTATTTTTTTTTCTTTCTTATTTACATGTGAACGATTATAGGAAGAAATATAACAACGTGAGGTCAACTGTAGACTCTATTTAAAAATTCTCTCCTCAAGGTACTACACTCCTTTACTTGCTGCACTTACATCATGTGTTTCTATAGCCATAAACTTTCCATCCATCCTTCTATTTACCATCAAGTGCATAGATTTATCTCCATGTATGAACAGTTAATCACCTATTGGGCCGAGTTATCTTTCATTGCCCTGAAATAAAAAAGCCATGACCAGAGAACAGAATCAACTCAAGATGTCTATTCATAATTTAGGCATGATGTAATCCAGTTTCAAGAGGTGTCATTTTATCTACTAGTATTTATGAGTGGGGGGATATTATACTGAGTCGAAAGTATTAATTAACTGTCGTGACTTGAAGTTCTAGGAGATAATGCTATATAGTGGTGCACAATTTTCTTGCCTTAATCATACATGCAATAAAGAATTATATGATTTTACGATTTTTATGCACTAATAGATGAATTATGATATCGTGCGAAATGTGATAATTAAAAATAAAACCTTTTCTTCATCTAAATAAAACCAACAAATATACTCAACCCTAGGATTACGTTTAAGGTATATGGACAATATATATAATCTTACTTAATTTATAGCGTGTAAAGATTCTTATTTACCACCACACAAATATACACTAACTCAAGTAGGCCACCACCCACTCAGCCAGTTACCAGTGATTGACGGAATTGGGGAACGGGGTTGAAAGCAGCTTGGATGGAGTTGAAATATTAAGTAACCAGCCGGCATATTTCAGCTGGTCGCGACTTATAACACGCACATACAACTCACGCACAGCAGTAGAATGTCGCGTTTCACCACACAGCAGTACACCTCCCTCCTGCTGTACCACACGCACCTACACAGTACAAACACATGATTATCTACTCACACCTTCGACACTACACTTTTTGCTAAACCACACCCACATACCCACCCACAACACTACACACTTTTTGCTGAATCACACACATATATACAGTACAAGCACATGATCACTAGTTGAACCACATACACACACACACACACACACACACACACACACACACACACACACA
This sequence comes from Petrolisthes cinctipes, assembly GCA_033782935.1. Classification (NCBI taxonomy): domain Eukaryota; kingdom Metazoa; phylum Arthropoda; class Malacostraca; order Decapoda; family Porcellanidae; genus Petrolisthes; species Petrolisthes cinctipes. The sequence goes on along the minus strand of JAWQEG010002197.1, from coordinate 5,009 downwards.
CACACACACACACTTACTGTACATCCCATCACCACAACACCACACCTCAGGGCAAAACAAAATATTCCCTGACCCACACATTCTACTCCGTCACACAACTATGTCATGGCTCTTGATATGCAGAGTAGGCCAAATTCATTATATGTTTTTCTCCCGATAGCTTACGGCTTTAGACACGGAGAGTTCCAAGTATCCCCTATGATGCATGTGGTTAAAAGCTTTAGTTAAGAGTTCACTAAGTAGCTATTAGGTACAGAATATGTCGTAGACTGCTGCTGGTCATAAGGTGGGGGAAAGAAACTACAAGACTTACAACACAAACATATACAATACACACCTTGCTAAAACACATACATCCCACTACAAGACTCACAACACACGCAAATACAATAGCCTACACACCTTTTAAAAACACATGCTCTCCACTATCAGACTGACAACAGTGTGGATGGGCTGCTTGTCTAGTCTGGGTAAATGACCTTGAAAGTGGTACCGTACAGTCACGATCAAAAGTCCTACATGAGATAAATAAAAGTGAGCCATTTAAGAGAATATTATGAACCAACATTACAGGATCCAGCAGCTATAGTTAGGCATTATCTTTTCAAGGTTGTTTCATTTGAAGGTGTTGCAGGTTTATTTAGCTTGACTGTACACGTGCCTGGTCTGTTCCTTGCGTGAGTTTATCCATTCCTCGGCCAATATAGGAACGCCTCCCTCACCCCACAGGCAAAAGAACAGTGTGTAGTATATCTAAAGTATTACCAATGTCCTGGAACTTTACGAATCACAACTTCTCACACCCCGTCAGTCGCCGTGAGTCCCAAGGCTGTCATTACTGTCAGTCAAGGCTCTTTTTACACTGCTATTATTTCAGGCAGTCTTTGTCTACCCACTCGCCCGCATACCAATTCACCCACTAACTATAATTAATAACACCGATAATGTGTGAAAATGACCATGTAACAAGCGTTGATCTTTGTCCGTTCCTATATGAATGTTAATTGACCTGTATTCTTATGTCTTACTTCGTGGATAAAATGGCAGTTGAGGGGAAGGGCAAAATAGAAGCACAAAATACACCGGAAAAGGAGCTACAAAAGGACTGAAAATAATCCCTTATTACACAACGCTTGAAGTAATAAATTTTATGGACCAGTCAAACTCTAAAATCTTCCAGGGTATGCTATCAGTGGGAAAAAAAATATATATATATATATGAAAGAAACATGCAGACTGAAAACAACGTGTGAAACTGACTGACTGAGCCCTGGTGGTGACGATACAATACACATGTGGACGCTTTCATTCGTTTATGTTCTCTGTTGCTCGTTTCCACCCGATGATATAAATGCGAATGGGCAAATCTGGCTCCATAAAATGCCCGTCACTTTTCTTGTTTGATTGTAAAGTTAAGGGGGTAATTCACTTTTCTTACATTGGAGTGTCTTGATTCCTCCAAAGTATGCCAGGAAACAGGACCAGATGAACAAAAGTAATGGTGTTCTGTTGCTTGGAATAGTTTGGAGGATTCAGATGCTCCAGATTTACCAACACAAAATTTCCCCCTTAAGGGTCCATAATGTGGTGAATGAAGTGTGTCCGGCCCGGCCCCTCTGCATGACTGAGAACAATTGACCCCCAACTCATGATGTCATTTTGGTCTATTCTCGACACCTTGAATCTCACGAGACTTTACCATCTGATAGGAAAGGGGACAGAAGTTATGATCATGACTGTACACTTGAGGATAAAACATAGAAATACTGTACATACTAAAATTATTCGTGTACCATAAAGGTATACCATAGGGAGCTTGTGTGTATTCCTGGCGAAAATGCATCGACTTCCCTCCATTAGATAAACCCATCTCGTAAAGTCATGAGTTTTCAAGTTGCGGGTAAGTACTTTACTGTATACATTATTGGTGAAATTTGTCTTGGGCTGCATTAACTTTCCCCTATAAACACAAGAAATTATATGAGTGAGCTAGTATATATATATATATTTCCTCCGAGTAAATGGAAGCATAAGAAAATAGAGTGAGTTGTAAACATGCTCTCACATAAACACCCACAACGCACATACTCCGTTATAGTCGTAAAATATTTTTCCAAGTATATGAACAATTGATAGAAATTTATGTTTATGCCTAAAATGACCACCCATACTCACAGAATGACACAATTTAGATTATACAGATTTACAACACATACTCACGCAACCCAACGATATGCTGCACGTGGACTCTGAAAAAACTATCAACATCACACACACACACACACACACACACACACACACACACACACACACAGGGTAAAAAATAGGTAAAATCACTCCGCCCCACACGAGACAAGGCAGCAAATGTGCGACTTTCATGTATGCGTGTGCGTGCGTGTGTGTGTGTGGTGGGTGATCGTAAAGAAGAGATCCTAGTGGGACGCTGTGACAGTTCTGACGAGGCTAAATTACTGGGTGTTGTGTGGTGTGTTTACTTTGTCCTGCCTGCCTCTCTCATGTATCCATAACCTAGGCATACCAACCTGCTCATATATATACAAACCAGTCTATTTATATACCCATGACTTACCTATATATATACCCACGTGCACATATATACACATCTCCCCATATACACACCTGCCCAGAGAGAGAGAGAGAGAGAGAGAGAGAGAGAGAGAGAGAGAGAGAGAGAGAGAGAGAGAGAGAGAGAGAGAGAGAGAGAGAGAGAGAGAGAGAGATTTCTGAGTCTGGAAGTGGGAAGTAGGTAATCAATATACAATACAACCACTTAGATAAGACCTATGTAGCATCACGATATGAAGGTAATGAAGGAAATGGAAGAGGGGTTCGATATGATAAAAGCGATAAGAGAGGAAACGAGAATGTGTTAAGGAGAGACTATAATGCCATTGGTGAAGTGAAGAGATACTGATTCCTCCAAATTATACCAGGAAACAGACGACCTCAGTGTTATTATAGTAGGTGGACGTGTTTCGTAATATAGTTTGGGAGGAATAGGTAGCCATCCACTTTACCGTCAACGTCGAATTGGAAGTTATTGATTCCACGAATTTGTGCTGCGAAACATACTACCTTCATCAGACAGACAGATAGACAGACAGACAGTGTGTAGCCTTTCGAACACATGTGCTAGAGAGAGAGAGAGAGAGAGAGAGAGAGAGAGAGAGAGAGAGAGAGAGAGAGAGAGAGCTGTCATAGAACACTTGCCATTGAAATGAAACACAACATCCCTTGTTCATATACTTTACGACCATACTCATCTCCCAACTGTCTGATTCCCCCCACTCCTACACTCCCTCTCCCTCCTCCACCCCCTCTTCCCTACCTTCCCCCTCTCCTTTCTCTCCACCATCCACTCTTCCCTACCTTCCCCCTCTCCTTTCTCTCCACCATCCACTCTTCCCTACCTTCCCCCTCTCCTTTCTCTCCACCATCCACTCTTCCCTACCTTTCCCCTCTCCTTTCTCTCCACCATCCACTCTTCCCTACCTTCCCCCTCCTTTCTCTCCACCACCCCCTCTCCCTCCTCCACCCCCTCTCCCTCCTCCACCCCCTCTTCCCTACCTTCCCCCTCTCCTTTTTCTCCACCATCCACTCTTCCCTACCTCCGGGGGTGCTGATAGTGTAATGGTTACCAAGCTCGCCTAGCAAACAAGAGATCCCGGGTTCGATTCCCGCGTCAGTGGAATTGTTGGACAATTTTCCCTGCCCCGTATGTCCCTGTTGACGTAGCAGTAAGTAGGTACCCGGCTGTAAGAGCGAGAATTACAACCTTGTATGCTGGGGAAGATGTGTTGATGTAATAAAACTGACTGCCTTAATTACCAACACCATGAGTTGATAAGCTTAATGCCCAAAATCATCAACCCTACCTTCCTCTCTCCCCTCTTCCCTACTTATTCTCTCTCATTCCTCCACCCCCTCCTTCACTCCCTCTCCTTCCACTCTCCCTTCTTCCCTACTTCTTCCCTCTCCATTTCCACCATCTCTTTCCTTCCTCCTCTCTTCTCCCCCACCCTCTTTTCCTTCTCCATTCTCTACCCTCACTTCCTTCTCCATTCTCTACCTCACTTCCTTCTCCTCTCTCTGCTCTCATTTCCTTCTCCTTTCTATAATATACCTTCTCTTCCTTCTCCTTTCTCTACTCTCATTTCTTTCTCCTTTCTATATACCCTCTCTTCCTTCTCCATTCTCTACCCTCACTTCCCTACTCCCTCTCTTTCCTACATTGCTCCAACAATTACCCCTCCCCCTCCTTCTCCTTTCTCTCCCCTGTCACTCCCTCCGAGCCCCCCTACCTAATTCTCCTCCTCCTCCCTGTCCCCACACCCTCGTCCTCCACTTTGATCTCCTCCTCCACGTCAATCCCTACTACAGCTGTGTGTGTGTGTGTGTGTGTGTGTGTGTGTGTGTGTGTGTGTGTGTGTGTCGTTCGCACCATTTGAACCCTCCCTTCCTCCTCTCTTTTCCATTCCTCACTTTATCTTCCCCTATGTTTACTTTGTATGTCTATTTCTGCATGCCTCTTCAGTTTTGTCTGTCAGTGTAACTTGTCACACACACACACACACACACACACACTCACTCACACACACACACACACACACACACACACACACACACACACACACACAACACACAAACACACACACACACACACACACCACACACACACACACACACACACACACACACGCACACACACTAACACAGATGCATACATACAATCCTTCATCTTTGTATCCTGGTATCTTTTTGTCTATATTTCCATCGCTATGTATTTACAGTAGAATATATATATACTGTTCGTCAAACGTATATATGCATCTGTTTATATCTCATCCGGCCTGTGGTAGTTCCGTGGTAGTTCCCAGCATTCCTCATCATTTGTTTCCGTCTGTCTTTCCGCTCATCACTCGTTGAACATTTCCTACCTTCTTCTCATCCACTGTTTTTTCTTTCAATCTGCCCGTACTGTTGTAATT
>JAWQEG010002196.1:20000-295000 GCA_033782935.1 Petrolisthes cinctipes | reverse complement strand
CCGTTAACTTTTAATTTGGAGTCACAGAATAACCCATCCTTAAGGACTCTGTGATCGTGTATGGGAATTGGAGACTTCTGATTCCTCCTGACTATGCCACGAAACATGCTCCTTCCACATAGGGGTGAGTGTTTCATGGCAATATTTGAAGGACTCATTTACCTCGTATTATCTGACTACATCCCAAGACCCAAGGTCCCTTAAATAATTATTAGGTCAAGCTTCAAGTGGCCGGGTTGAAGTCGTTTTAAGTAATAGATACACACTTATCACTAATATGCCACAGAGTAAATAAATTAGGACAGACAGTAAACATTTCTATCAACAAACACTAGCTCTGTTTGGTCTGCTCGTAGATGGACATGAATCTTAGGTTGTATTTAGAAGAAGATACACTCATGATATATAATTTCTGACCAGAGTGTGAGGAGCAGAAAGCTTCGAATCGCCTGGTATTGCTCACTTCCCCACCCAGTACACCTACAACTATAGAAGCCGAGTTCGAATGTAGGGTATGTGTGGTACAGTCATGGTCAAAAGTCCTGTAACCTGGTGAATAAAAGCGAGCCATTTGAGTGAATATTTTGAACCAATATTGCAGAGACCAACAGCTATGGTTTCGGGTCATTTTTCGAAACCATTTCATTTGAAGATGTTGCAGGACTATTGACCGTGACTGTACCTGCCGCTCAACTCTGGTCAGGGATTACGTATCATGAGTGTACTGTACTATGGGTGTACAAAGGTTCGTTCCCTCAGCCAGTCACAATAAAACTGAATCAAATGAGGTTCGAATGACAAAACAACAGACGATAGATGGCGTATTGTCGCTCGAACCAAGGAATTATCAGTCATTTTGTGTTTGGCTAAGGGAACGAACTTTAATACACCATAGTATAGTACGGTATATACCCTAAACATACATACATACATACTTACAAAATACATAACCTACTACAACAACACATGAATGAGAACGGACCAGACCACCTCGGGGGTTTAAGGGGAAGAGTATAGTTTCCTACATTAGAGCTCCTTGATTCCTCCAAAGTACACCAGTAAACAGGACCAGGTTAACAAAAATAATGGTAGCTTGTTGCTGGAATTAGTTTGGAGGAATCATAATCTCCGAAAATGCCAAAACTATACCCTCCCCTTAATAGTCAAAGATAATCCACTCATGTTTTCCTCTATGCTGTTAGTTAATCTTTGGGTACGATGGGGATTTGGGGATTAGTTTTTTTTTTTCTTTTCTTTTTTTGAGATACTGTAAGTCTATACTGTATATCCGATATTTGGTTGAAAAAGTCGTCGTGTTTGTAGCTTCCTTATATATATTTTTTTTAATACACGCATATTTTTATTTGGCTAATTTTATTTACATTTATTTATTATTTTTTTCGGAGGGGATGGTGGACGTTTTTAATTACAAGACTCGTGGGTAAGTTCGGGTAATGCAAACTCGGTTCTTTGATAACGTAGCTGTGATGTGTGTGTGCGTTTTTTCAAGTTGTTTGTGAAAAAAATGTGTAGCCTTGGCAGTTCGGGGAAGAAGTGTGTTTGAGACGGACTTTTTATGCGGTGTTTTAAAAGCCCTTCTGTGAGCTTATGCATGCCCTGAAGTTTGTGTCCTGTCATCAGTGTGTGTGTGTGTGTGTGTGTGTGCGTGTGTTCGTCGAAATCTACATTCCCTTATGTTTTCCGACTTGAGTGATTTCCCTCGACACACGACCGTATTCTAAGTCGACCCCTTAGATAAACATTCCCCTTCCTACAGCCTAAGATCAACAAACGTGTGACATAACCTACAGGAGCCATGACAACCAAGTCGTAGCCAGCTAGGGTGTGTTCCCATGCAGGGTGTCGGAGGAGTTAGACTATAAGGTCTTGTTTTGCCAGGGGTTGAGTTTCTGAATGTCTCTCTCTCTCTCTCTCTTTGGCCTTTGCTTGAGCGGTGGTGGTGTTGACTTTTAATTAAGGACAGTCTACTCGTCTACTACTACACCACTAGGCTACTCCTTCTGATGCTGCTCCCCCACGTCTTGTTGTCATTCCTTGAGTGAGCAAAGGGTAATGACGTCTTTGTGATTAGGCTTAGTCCTACACTACGGTACCGGTACTATGATAAGATGATTAACCATGCAGAGTTTCCAGGTTTGATCCTCATTTGGGACAGTCATCGAGTCATTTGTACTATTAAAATATTTCTTTATGACTAATTTCATGGGATTAACCTATCACCGAAAATGAATTCTCTACGGTGCTGTGTTAAGCTGAAAGAGTAAGCCCATATATCATACAACTCCCATTGTGGCCAACATAGGTAACGTACAATTGTGAAGAAGGAACAAAATGCCTGACGAAGACACTGAAATCTACAAGTGTGCAAACATCTGTACAAAAGGATAAGAGGGTTTTCACACTAGCACCACGTACGAGGTTTTCGTGGGACTGGCGAAACAAACTTCTGTGAACGAGGAACAGTGGCGGCATTCACGGGACAAAGATGTAACGTATTTCTATCCAAGACAGTTCCGCGTATGCAGAACAAAGTCAATAAATATGTATTAATATCAATTAATTCAAAGTAAAAAGGGTGGATTAATATCAGAAAATATTTTAGTAATATAGAATTTTTTGAATAACAACAAAAACACACTTAAAGTAGAAACTACGATGTCGATATTTTACTGTGTTTACATCCCGTACACGTGTAGTCTTCATTGTATGCAACATGGCAACATATCAAGGCTACGGTGGTCTTCTAACTTTTTTCCTCTTATCTTCTTCAAAAATAATACGGTAGTTGTAAGAGCCAATGCAGCCACAAGCTGATCATCATTATCCACAAGGTCCATGTTGTTGTTTAAGTTTTGTTGTCGTAGTGATGTGACTCATCTGCTACGACGCGTTCAGTGTTCTACATAGCCTACAAAGAATAACCCGCACTATAATGCTAGCCTACTGCCCCAAGGCAAAAATATACTGCCCCATCCGTTCTGGTACCTTGTTCCGCCAGTCCCACGAAAACCTTGCACGTGGTCCTAGTGTGATATCCCCTTGAGGACCTAGAGCTGTGAAGAAGCAGCAACAGATGTAAGGCACAATACTCATAAACAACAGGTGGGCGAACAGACACGCAAAAAATATCGAAAAAATAAGGTTGTCTGAGCGAAACGTTGCAACAACAAACACGTCACCTTTCTATATTACGTGTGTGTGTGGTGTACCAGTTTGTTTCGCTCATGTCTCGTAAATAACAATTCCAGACACTTCCCTCCCTACCTGACACGCCACTCATGTCTACAGTCGTTCGCTAAACACACACACACACAACAAAACAAAACAAACACACACACATTCAAAACAAAACACACACACAAAACAAAACTAACAAACACACACAAAACAAACACACACACAAAACAAAACAACACCACACACACAAAACAAAACAAACACACACAAGTATAGCCTATCTGCCATTCCTCTTGTGTATCATCTTCACCCGTTTGATCATAACTGTACACGTCGCTCCTGCTTCCCAAAAACCTTCAATTATCATCTATTTTGAGTATAGGCTTCCGTACCCTTACTTCCAAATGATCTTCCTCTCTACCCTATCCCCTCTCACTGTAACTAGTAGCATATCTCTCTTCCCTTATCATTCCCCCCTTAATTACATTCCTATGTCTCTAAATTGCATTATTACCGTATCTCTCCTTTCCTTTACTTGATTTTCCCTCTGTATCTTTCATTCGCTCTTCATTTTTCCTTTTCTGACACGTCTCCAAATTGCTTTACTATCTCTTCCACAGTAAGGTACTCTTGTTTTCTGATATTCTGCCGTCCTCTTTACCGACATTTTTCCATTATACACAATATTTCACTACGACTGAGACAAGCGCCTTTAAAATTCATAGTCATATTGTCTCCTTAAATATTATAACAAAAATATTTTCACTTTGACCATAGTTTTATCGTTCAACGTTACATTATATGAGGCCCTTGTGTTGTGGACGAGTTTGATGTCACCAGAGACTCTATTTATATACACGTACATTTCTGTTTTATTGTATGGAGGAATCAGCAGCCTACAACTACCGACCAAATCAATGCCCTTTTAACAGTACTATGATTACTTCTTGTGGCTGTACGACTACCAACTAACCTAATATAAACCAGCTTTAAGGGAGTAGTACACTGTCTATAAAACTGGAGTAAATGATTCCTCTAAAACTATTCCCAGCAACAAGTCACTATTATTATTATTTGTCTGGTCCGATTTCCTGGCATACTTTGGAGGACTCAAGGCACTCCTGTGTACCAAAAATATACATAGTATCCCCTTTAGAATAGGAGTATACGATAATACCTAAAACACGAAGAGAGTATAATAAGGTTAGCTCCCTCCACAACAGTAGCCTAATGGGAAAACAGGGTCGGTTCGGTTAGGCTATTCGCTGAACCTCATATTCAACCTTAAAGTCAAATCAATGTAACAGCTCCCCCCTCCCCCTCCCCTCCCCACTTTCAGTCTACACCCATGAAATAGGCTATACACGGTGCCATTTTACCACAGAAGGTAAACAACCTCACTACACCACTGTACTTTAATTTACATGATGACCAAAGACCATAATAAAAAATAACCCAACTAGCCTAGCCTACAAAGACTCGTGAATGTCACCTACAGTACCGGTAGGCTATACGGTACACTCACGTCAATCACCAAATAGGCCTTGAGCTTAATGTCTATATTTTACCGTAGCCTAGCCTATACCGGTAGACTACTGAGGTTGACAATCGCAATAAAAATCTACTGTACCTTTCTCAAGTCGAAGATATAGCATACCGATAAAGAATATATATATATATTTTTTTTTCATTCACGAGCTGACTGACATGTTCCTGGTCCCCTCTCTAAAATTCAACTGCATACCAACAATAAATTCATGCAACATTTCCAATTCCCTTCTTGCAATGATGTCCAAGGTCACAGCAGCACCACACGTTTGAAGCAACAGTAGCCTATACATCAAGGGTATAGTAGGCTACACTTTTGATATACTGGACTAACTTGATTCCTCCAAAGTATGTTAAGAAACAGGACCAGATTAAGAGAAATAATGTTGTCCTGTTGCTTGAAATAGTTTGGATGAATCAGATACTCCAGATTTACCAACACTGTCCTACCCCCTTAGGCTAAGTCTCAAAAAAACATTCTTATGTATACAGGAATCAACTACTTGTCCTCGTCCATATCACACCTATTCATCGTTAATGTATTTAGTTACTAAGGCTATCTATAATCCTGATCCTCTATATCATCATTTACAAACACATTCAATTCAACCAAACACTATCAAGGGCTCTAGGCTATACGGCATTTCACTCACTCACTGTTCATCTAACATTAACCAACCTTCCTAGCTTACCCACCTCAACTCCACTCTGCTCTATCCCAACACTATCAATCCTCCTTCCTATCCATCTCCGCCAGTCTCTAATTATTGAGCAAGCTTCTATCTCTCCACCCACACCCCCATCCCCCCCCCCACCTTCACCTTGCTCCTGCTACCATACCACCCCCACCACTAACCAAACCTCCTCTTCTCCTCCACCGCTCACCATCAACTTCTCCCATTCCTTCACCACCACCGATCTCACCCATTCCTTCACCCTCACCACCACCAACAGCTACCCCCATCCTTACACCACCACCACCAACAGCTACCCTCGTCCTTACACCACCACCAAGAGCTACCACCGTCCTTTCACCACCACCACCCGTTAGTTGCCATTGTGATGTACTGAACTAACCACACACACACCACCAGAACGCCATTATTTCACCGCAAGCCCTCCCAGTCCCTCCTCTCTTTACTGAACTCTAAGCACGAATGACCTGTGTGTGTGTGTGTGTGTGTGTGTGTGTGAAAAGGGGAGGGAGGTTTCTATGAACATCAATTATTCTTTATCTTAACCTTAACTCTGGTAATGCAATGTTTTCTTTATTTCCCCTTGCCGGGTTTATGACAACAGATCTATTTACTGGGTATGTGTTTCTATGTGAAGGTCCTTGTTTGTTGTGTGTGCCTGATGGAATGTACGGTGTGGTATTAGCGTGCATAGCCTAAGAGTGCATATGTGTGTTAAGATGAGGCCCTATACCGTGTGTGTGTGTGTGTGTGTGTGTCTGTGTGTGTGTGTGTGTGTGTGTGTGTTAACCTGTTGATGCTCTGTTACATAAGGATTAAAGGTGGTAAAATTTGCAAAAGCTGTCAGCCAATGTTTGAAGGTTAAGGGAGGAATCTCTTGTTGGTAAATTAGAGGGCTACTGATTCCTCTAAAGTCTAAACTAATAGGGGATCTGTTTCGTGGCATAATTTGGAGGAATCACTAGCCCATCACTTTATCACCAACAGATTTCCACCTTAAGCTGTGAACTCTGTCTACGTCCGGGTTGATGTGCACGTGAGCGAATCTCCTGCACATGGCTGGCCCCTGTAATCTTGCACACACGGCCCAACACTAAGCACCAAAAATTAACCTCCAGTGTGGAAAATTGCAGCTATGATCACCCAAGATGGAGCCGGAGGTAGTGGGTAATGATGTCTAGACTGTATAGGGCATGTGTGTGTGTTGGGGGGGGGGGGGGGGAAAGGAGGTGCTCTACAGGTGAGAATTGGGTGGATGGAAGTGTAGGGCGCCGTAAGGGAAGGAAATAAATGGTGTGCATGTGAAGGGGAGATAGAAATGAGGATGGGAGAGAAAGGCTGTACATGAAAAGATAGAGGTAGGTGTGTGCCTTATGTGTGAATGGTGATTACTTAGAAGGTGTGTGTGTGTGTGTGTTCCCCTTTAAAACGTTGATAGGAAGGAATCTTCCCAATCTAGAAAGTTTGGTAGGCTAATACGATTGGTGTATCCTTTAGCTTAAGGGCTATGTAGTCTTGCTAGTTATCACGATACCACCATCAATACAAAGGCCTCATACGTCAGCCCACATAGCCTAGCATACCGGACACAAAAGATCTCATCATCCTACCACCGTACAATGGCAAATAGAAAAGAAGAAGAAAAAACCTTTCCGTCACCACACAAACTGCCACTCTTCCTCCATCTGCGTTGAAGTCTATCCCTTGCTAATCCTATTGAGGAGAGCTGGATCCCCTTCAGCCCTCTCACGCCACACACCACTCTACTCTTTTATCCCGGGGCCAGGACAATCCTTTTCATAGGCAGATTGGTCAGACGCAGGAACCTTGACTCTACAGTATGAGAGAGAGAGAGAGAGAGAGAGAGAGAGAGAGAGAGAGAGAGAGAGAGAGAGGAGTTCCATATACACCGCTAAATCTCATTGGTTAAGTGTGAAACAAACACAGGGTAGTTTTAACAATGAAATTAATCTAGAGTACATCTACATCCTCCACCCCCCCCCCCTTCCCAACCGACTCACCGATCTCCATACTAGGCCATGCAAGAATGTACTCAGATTCTGGTTGCAATAATACAATTAGAAGAGTTGCTAGCACAGTAAAAAAAATAATAAGCAGTTTATATAACCTATAAGCAGGACTATTTATATTAATTAAGCTATTGTTACACCCTTCATTGGATCACATCTCACACCAACAGACACTAATCTTCTAATGAAGTTATTTTTTTTTTACCATAAATTCCCTGTCACTCTCATCAACCAAACACTCCTTAACCCCGCTGTAAAGACCACTTCAAGCCTGGTGAACCCCGCTATTAGCTGTAGCTCTCTCTCTCTCTCTCTCTTGCAGCTGCAACCCAACACGGCCATCAAGTAGCCTTCTACGCAAATTTATAACTTGTGTTTATTTTTTTCCTCTATGCATAATTATTTTCAACTCCTCCGTCCACTCTCTTGGCAAAACTAATTTAATTTTTTCCCCTCACTCTTTCTCGAACGACGTACGTACATTATTTTCACTCTTTCTCTAACGCCTTATGTACCGTCTCCAAAACGCTCCCTGGGCTCCGATATGATAGACTGTTCGACTTAAAATTATTCCAGGAGTTCAAATTTGGGTGTGACTAACAATGTGTAGGTTACATAAATAAATCAGTGAGGCGAAAAGTGGTGTTGTGGGAAGGGTATAATGACCAGGTAATTACTACGTCAGATAGTTTACGAGACTAGAGAACGGAACACTGGGATGAAGGTAGAGGAGGTAGGGTAAAAGGGTGTAAGATGTGGGTGAGCATCAGAGTGAGTGGGAGGCAGAAAGATTTACAGTAGACTATGAGAGAGAGAGAGAGAGAGAGAGAGAGAGAGAGAGAGAGAGAGAGAGAGAGAGGAAGTAGTTCGGTATTCAAAAACAGTCTGATGATAAATAAAAATAATGAGCTCAAGTTATCGTATGGTTCTATCTTTATGTTATCACACAACTAAAAAGTACCGAATGTAAATATGAAGTCGTCATTCTTACGAGAGTCCCGTAAAAACAGCACTTGTGTTATCTAGGCTATACGGGAGTCCCACATTTCTAGATAGACTACAAATCGGAAATGCTTTATTAGTGTTTTTGTTGTGCTTTTGATTATCCTCATTTATCCCATGGGGTGAAGGCGGCTGGAGTCCCCTTACTAGGCATTGAAGGCCACCATGTAGGCTACAGTGTCGTGGTAGTCGCCTTGGAGGGATAGTGATGTTGTCCCTGCAGTGTCTACGACTCTACAGACTCTACACCCCACTCCCTCCTTCACGGCAGCGCCACACTTTGGATGATTTATATTACAGACTCGAGGGGTGAACATCAAGGGATTCACGAATGCTGTTTGAGTGCAGTATGTTAGGATTCCCTTAAGGACAACCCATCCACCTATTCTTACGTGACTCACATAAGGACAACTTACTGCGTACTTATAAACAGGCTAAAACACAACTAAATAAACACTGACGAACGAGATTAAAACCGACTACAAACCTCGCTAAAACAGGAACAACAAAAAACACCCAAATATCCACTTACAGTTTAGCAAACACACACTCTACCAACATCATAATTACAACATGCCACAAACATACCAAACTAATTCAACAGTAAAAAGAGTCCGAATGCAGTATGGCCTACATGTATTACTTTATGGCGGTATACTATAAAATACCTTATCTCGCTTAGGCTATATATATGGTAAACAAAACATAATACCGTATAGCACTACGAGAGCAAAAAGCCGAACTCGCTTCACGCCGAAAAGTCCATTCCACCACAGCGTTGTAATGCATGTTGGCTGATGGTCATTATCCTTATTATGTTATCCCAGTTAATAGAGTAACCGCAAATCACTCTTTCAAGCGCTGACACCCAAACTACCATATTTAGCCGTCCTTAATACATGACGGCTATATGAATAAATTTACATACATACTTCATAGTCATATTGTATGGAGCCGGGGAAATGCGTGGGAACTAGAATTTGTGAGGAAAAGTTGCATCTGTTGTCCAATAAATGTGAGTCAGCTATGTCAGATTCCAAACACAATCCACATGTAAAACTAAAATAATATTTGTAAACATCTGAAGTCAATAGTTTAATTAGAAAAAGGATTATAACATATTCCACTGAGCTGCTAAGTCATTCACGTGAGAGAGACAGATTGAGGGACAGACGTAAACTATGTTATGGTATAATTATCAGTATTGGTAATTAATTGGTATTAGGCATCCAGTACTCGGTTCAGCATTGTTAATAAATTGGTATTACGCCAACAATACGCACTTTTTTACCTCTCCTGTGCTTGATGTCCATAACTCGTTTTCACGCTCTGGGCTTTGCTCATTTCTCAAATTATGCTAATTTCAACTTCATGCACGGCAAAGTTTTTAATCCCATGATGTATATTCTACCGAGTATTAAAATTTAAAGTGCTGATTGAGCTTTGTGTCGCGGTCAAAAGTGTGATTATCTGAATTAACTTGGGGTCCCACTCGCTCTGCCTTTCGCAACTGGGGGGTATAATCATCCCATTTGCATACTTGTATAATAATTTAACCAAGACTTGACAACACAAAAAAGCAGACAAACAGGATAGTTAGTTGTATTCTTCTGGTAATGGTAAGTCTTCTCATCAATTCATTCACAAAACCGAGCATCATTAATTAATGCATATACAGTATAGGCCTACTTTTTCATCATCGCGTAAGCCGAGTATCTCTATTACTTAAGCTTTACAAACATTACAACAAACAAAAAATACTGTGAATAACTGCCCTGCAGAATGACTTCAAAAAATTCTGCATACAATTAACTTGTTAATTAATAGGGAAATCTACATCTTTACAATATTTCCTGACACCTATATTTGCCACACCTTTGGGGTGGCACTAAACATACCAGTTTTGTTACTCTAGTCTAGATATGAGTTCCAAATTCGTGTGCTGCGCATGTAATACCAAAACATGTACTGTAAAAATCAACTTGGACCCATGATACATTTAGCTTTTTACTACCGAACTGACCTTAGTCTAAATTAAATTCTATGCTTTTACCTCCGTGGCCGCAAGCATTGTTACTTCTCGATCACCAAACATATATATCCTAATATACCTACGGATAGCTTTAAAATATTATACTACAACACAAGGAGGAACATCATTATAGATTTTACCCTTAAACCCAGTGTACTGTATACAAGTTAGATTAAGTATAACACCCAAAACGAACTCACCCCTTTTCATTAACCAAAAAAATCCCAGGTTGGTTTCCAGCCACAACGATGAAAATAACCAAGATTTACAGTACCTATTATCTCTCCTTCCTATCTCTCTCCATAACCCCAACAACTTCCACTTACTCTCCTGAACCCAGAAATTGATTCCGTTCTACCAGTAATAAACACTAAATCAGCCTGAGGGCCACATACATACATCCTGGACCTCTAGACTGGAAGTAGCAACCATTTAGAGGCGGAAATTATATACATTAGGCTACGCGGACTGCAAAAAAAGGCACTTTCATTCCTGGGGACCTTACATCTACCCCCAGCTTGTGGTTTGGTGTAATTGTCTTGTCAGCCTCAGGGAACAAAGCCACTTACCTTCTTCCTCCAGTCTAGCCAGCTGTTTGTCTAGATAAGTTCCCGTGATGGCGTCCTCTCTCTCTTTGCTAGGATACACACTTGGTTAACGTGGCGTGCAAAACTACTTCCTCTCACAGACGTATATAAACTTTTGGGGCGGTATTAATTTTTCAGGAGTTTCCGTCGCCTTTGCAATAACCAATATTTCCACAAATGTATTTATTATTACATCTGGAGACACGTCATACACGATTCACGAAGGTTTGTACACTACTATTCCATCTCCCAACAACAATAAAAAAAAATAACAATACAAACAGTAATATACAATCAGAAACTTTTCCACACCTTTCAAAAAAATCTACTGTAATCACGTCACTTCAACTGTAAACAAATCACTGGTAAACACTTGTCAAACGCAAGCACATCTCGTGGCCAGCAACACAGATTCACCCTGTCAAAGCACGTGGAGGTGAGGAGTGAGGGAAGGGAGCGTGAGGCTCCCTACAACCACTCTCGCCAAACCTTCGAGAGCGACTGAACTGAACTGATCTCTGCAGTCGGCGATCATCTCACCGAGTCGCTGTCTGAAGCTGTTGCCACATTTTAGCAACCACAACTTGCCAGAATTGACTCGCTGAGAACTCTTCACTCCATGCTTCACTCTCTCATGTCTTGTCTCAGGTCACTCATTACAGTACTCCACCTTCAAAACGCCCTAATAACTACCCAAACTTTAGAGAGCTACTGAACTGACTGAACTCACTGAAGCTGTTGCCACATTTTAGCAGCAGCCACAACTTGCCAGAGAACTCCAGTTCACTCACTACAGTACCCCACCTTCAAAATGCCCTATAGCTGCTGCTATATATATATAGTAAATATAAAATGCACAGTTTTCACAAAAGAGTGGGATCGATGGTCTAATGTAACTAGCCAGAAGTTTTCGTTTTTCTTCTTGATTTTTGTGGACTTTGGGAGTATGTGTGCGGTGACCTAATTTATTATTAAGGTAGTGAAGTTAGAACACACACACACACACACACACATACACACACACACATACATACATACATATATTTGAGGACTATCACCCATATACCGATAGAGTGATAACAGGGGAGATTTATTATACATATATTCTACACACTTTACAGATGTATTTAAATATCATTATATGAACGCACACTGGTACCCTGCACATTCGTTATTCCCGGCAAATTTACATGGTCGACATAGTTATGAGATAATATTAACTCATGCATGACAGGATATCTTTTTTATGACTTAACTCTCATCGGGCGGACGTTCAAGGGTATGTACAGCCGGCGGCAAAAGTCCTGTCGCCACATCTGCCAGCCTTATTAGTGCCAGGTTATAATCAGTGTATAGTACTGTATAGAAGAAAATATAAGCTTCACAGGTTCGTAAGCTGGAGAACCAGATAATATTATTAAACTATTCCTCTGTATAGTGTAAGTTTGTATATAGAACATGTTTGTTCGATTATTATCATTTGTTATCCTGCAAAAAGAGCTGAGTATGGGCGACAGGTCTTTTGCCGCCGACTGTAGCCTACTCTGGTTGTCAAATATTCATTCCCTCAGCTAGCCACAAAATTACTAAATTATGTCCCCGGTTCGAAAAACATAGCACCGTTTGCCATTTATACTCTGTTAATTAGTCGTACGAACCGGTGTTTCAGTTATATTGTGGCTAGCTGAGGGAATGAACTTTTGTACAACATAGTAGGCTACGTGTGATGACCCAAGTAAATAGTATTTTGTATGTACCCTAGTTAGCTGTTACATGGAAACATAAGCGATCAAATACTAAAAGTTTAATGAAATAGCATATACCTTTTCAACGACGTGGCATTGGTGTTTTACCCTTTGCATGACATGGCAATAGTGTTTACCCTTTGAACTACAAGGCAACTGGCAATACATGGCAACCTCACGGGTTCAGACGTTTAATGTTGGCAAACACAGAATGTAAGTTTTGTTTTTTCTTAATACAAAACAAGAGAACAAACATACATGACGTGTGTTCGTGACTCAGCAACATACGGACACTGGAGTATTCTTTAACTTTTCTTCTTGACAGAAATGCGTACCCGTTCCAGTATCCATTATATTTCACTCTGTTTATCCCTCTATTTTATTTCCATTGTATCTATATCCTGTCCCACAACTCACAAGTCATCCATCTCTCCTTCCTTCATTATAATTCTTTCCTCTATACACAACTATTCTTCTCTCTCTACCTTCTTTCCATTTCCCCTCTCCCCGTTCTCCATTTCTGACCACATCCCTCTCTCTCTCTCTCTCTCTCTCTCTCTCTCTCTCTCTCTCTCTCCAAGGTTACTGTGTACATTTCATTATATTCCTTCCTTTCTTTGCCGCTCCTCCTCCTTCCCTCCCTCCAGTCTCTATACTTGCTTGGTTCTCTTTCCTTTCTCTATTACGTACCGTCCTTCCCCCCACCCACCCTCATTCTCCTCCCAATCGCCTCCCTGTCCCACCCTAATCTTCCATCACCCACCAGTGTTTTCCCCATTCACTCCCACCTTTGTCCTCCCACCATCATTTAATTCCCGCTCTTTAATATGTCAAGCATTCAATTCTATCAATTCAAACACCACCGTGAGTTACCAGAGGAGATTAATTACACTGCAGTCGAATAATTATGTTTAGCTTCGTTACAAAAGTAAAGATTAAACACTGAGTATCCAATTTCAATGTTTTAACTATATGATTCATAGCCTAATATGCTCGTCCTTGCGGTAAATATGAGAATTAAAAATGATTAATATTTTAGTTTTTTCTCCGCTTTACCTTCTTCGATGGACATGTCTCGTTATATTTTCACTTTCATTCCTTTCAATCTTTATCCTCTCTTTCTCTCTCTGTCCGACCCTTTCTACCATCGTTCTAACATGGTACACACTGGTCCATTTTTTCTATTGTATTGCTGTGTGTATTGTAGTAGTGGTTATGGACAACAGGCAGGTTGGCAGGCAGACAGGGGAGGAAAACTACCCAAGCAGGCAGGGCGACACAACGACGTGAGGGTGAGGTAGACAAACAGGAAGACAGGTAGGGAAAACTTGGAGAGAGAGAGAGAGAGAGAGAGAGAGAGAGAGAGAGAGAGAGAGAGAGAGAGAGAGAGAGAGAGAGAGAGAGAGAGAGAGAGAGAGGGGGGGGGAAACAGGGAAGGGAGGCAGGGTGAGAGGGAGGAAGGAAGGGAGGCAGGGCGAGGCAGGGCACAGTGTCTGCCTGAACCCATTACACCACAATACCCTGTCCAGATGGCCCGCACGTGAGGCACCAGGCACGGCTCACGCTGCACACAATATATATATATATATATATATATTATATATATATATATATATATATATATATATATATATATATATATATATATATATATATTCCGGGATTAATTTACATACATCCAGGTAGATTATGTCTGTCTGAGTATAAATATTTTTATAGACCGGTGTTTTTCCCTGCTCTTCCTCCAACTTCTCCTTGCTTCCCCTGCCCCTCACTTTGCTTCCCTTGTCTCTCCCTGCTTCCATTGTCTCTCCCTGATTCCCCTGCCTCTCACCCTGCTTCCCCTGCCCCTCACCTCATGTGATCAGCGAGGTGTGTCGTGAGGAAGTGGCTCCTACACCGCTTATTTGATTCTCTCTCTCTCTCTCTCTCTCTCCTTGCAGAATGGAACCAACTTAGAGAGAGAGAGAGAGAGAGAGAGAGAGAGAGAGAGAGAGAGAGAGAGAGAGAGAGAGAGAGAATTGTATTTTGAAACGTCACATTGTGTTATCAACGAGTGAGGGGTGGGAGAAAGGGAAGGGAGAGTGAGAGTGAGGACTGAGAAGTATATATATGTAGAAGAGGACAGTGGCAGAGAGGACAGAGTATAGAGGGAGAAAAAGAGAATGAAAAAAAAGAGAAAATGAAACCAAAAGGAAAAGGAGGAAAAGAAAAATAGAAAGAATGAAGGGAAGAGAAGAGATGAGAGAGGGAGATCAGTGGTAGTAGAAGAGTGGTACGTAGTGGTAGTAGTAGTGGTAGTGGTCACGTGAGGGCGGAACTCCTTTCAACCTGTTCGCGAGTTCCCCTTTTCTGATATCCGTGTGTTGGTGTCCACTTTTCCTGCCTAATCGTGAATTCACTAGTTTTTGGGTGACATCTATTATTTTCATATGTGTTGTCTACTTCTTAATTACAGTACGTTGCCCATCACCATTATATTAAATATTAACCCTCATTTGTTTTTACGGTCTATGAGAAACCTAGCTACAAAAACAAGATGGATTAATATACACAAGATTTATGGATGTTGTGTCCCTGGCAGAGAATGTGTCACTCACTGTCTGCACACCACGTATCACTTTCAGGGGGATACGTTAATGTGTGTGGGTTTGTATGGGTAGAAGATACTGCGACCAAAAGCACCATAATAATAATAATAATAATAATAATAATAATAATGAACAGTATTACCCTGTATTTGTTTGACTATGACGTGGCAAAGAACGTCTTGGTGTGGTTACATATAGATGACATCAGCGCCCCACTTCAAGCAAGAGAGGGAGGCGAGGAGGCGGAGCGAGGTGTCTTCACGGCCATCCATCGCGACACAAACAGCCCGTGACGAGGGTGGGCACTGACTCCAGGGGCATGGCACGTACACGTCTTCTCTACGACGCACACCGGGGATTTACGAGTGGGTTAAGAGGGGGTTAATCTGGGATATATGGTTTGCAAGGCGTGAAAGGCATACCGCAACGTATTTTCACTCTGAGGCAATGTTTTAATATATCTGTACCTATATCATTACTTAAGTTATTACCCTTGCTTACCGTTATAACAAATATTGAAACACCCCACACCACAATAAAACGTATGCATTCTATAGATGTCCACATCTTACCAAGCACAGAGTGAATTATTAAGAAGGGGAAGAAAGCAGACAGTGCTAGGCCAGAAACATCTTTTACCACAAAAGGAAAAGAAAGGAGAGTAAGGACAAATGAGGGACAGTAGAAGAGAGGAAAGTATTGGCTCAGGTCCGAAGTGGTGCTCAAACCTACACACACACATACAAACGAGGAACCGAGCACAGATATTGCCTCCACCAGCAGATATTTTTCAGGATGAGAGAAGACCGCCCTAGACCTGATAGACCTTGAAGGCCGAGGGAGATGATAGAAAGGTAGGCTAACAAACACGAAGGAAATAGAAGGAATAGAGGTATAGTTGAAGGAATGAAACTATGAAAGGGAGTGCCCAGTGTCCATATCACCACAGAAAATACCTGCACCCAACTGAGGCTGTAGGAAGAACTATTTAAGATGTCTATGAGCCGTATGTTTACTGTCGAGAAAAATTGCCACATCCAATTATGGAGCTACATCAAACGACGACAACAGCAACAAAAACAAGGAGAAAGAAGCTGTGGCGTGATGACTATCTGGGGATTGGTCTTCATGCTTATTAAAACCACATGGTGTTGCCCCCCACACTCTCAACCCGTGTGGTCCCTCCTTAAAACACTCCATCCCGGCTTGTTGCCTCCACTCTCGTCTTCTTCCTACTTACAGTACTTCACGGTCCTCCTTTTTTCAGTGGCTACTTTTTAATATTTCCTTAGTCATTGGTCTCGGTGTTTGTATATATAGTTTTTGGGGTGGGGTGGGGGTATACATCAGAGTACAGTACTACTGTATAACTACAATATCTTTTATTACAACGAGACCTAGCACTTGGTAAGCCCAGATAGATTATTTTGCATGAGGGTGTGTATGAGTGGTAGAAGATAATTATTTAGGAAGAAATGGAGGTGTCACACCATAGCGTGGGATACATATGGGGTAAATGGTGTGTAATAGACAAGAAATGCATTGGGCGTGGAAGAACGTATAGGTATCACTATGGAAGTCTCTCAAAGAGGGTATAATCGGTTGATTAATTAATAAGGCGGGAAAAGAGTTGGGAAGGGCAGCCAGGGGACAATATGATAGGAGGTGAGCAATGAGAGGGAAATAGTTAGGGGCGGGAACAGGACGGCCTGAGGAGGCGGCTGAGTGTGCCAAAAAGGTCAGCACGATTATTGTCTGGGTTTCCAACATGGCTTGGGACCCAACCAAAGGAGAGGCTTCATTAAACATCCACATTCTGAACAATTACATTTATTTTAGATGAGGTGGATAAAGGAGTAACTGCCATAAATTACAACTTATCCCTTTTCTACAAAACTTTTCTGCATCCTTCTTCATTACATTTTTCCAGTACTGTAGCTTCCTTCCCCTTTCTTGTTATATTTATCAATAACAACAGCAACAAGATCAAAGATGGCACATTAACCACACAATTTATCCCAAATTATCTTCTCTTGCCTTGTACCAGAAAAATGTATGTTGTATAAGCAATGTACTGTACAGTACTCACCACATAAATAACCATGTTCTCATAAACCGAGTTGGTAGTTAAAAGAGGACCATACATCTTATATGGCATTTTATTACTGCAACAAGAATCCAGTTCTATACCACAATGTCCATGTATTATGATGTACCCTGGATGACCTATCTGGTCCCGGAATGCAACACGGAACAACCTTCGCTGCAACATTAATCCATATCTAACAATTGGATTCTGCCAAAGAAGCAAGCAAAGTTGACTGGATAATATTAAATCTTCTTTGCAATTAGTGTTAACCCAAAAGATTATGCTTTAACCAAATGAACCATAAGCTCAATAACTAAGCTGGTTTCTTCACAAATGCAAGTGGATAGCTTTCTAGAACATTGGATAATGTACAGGTGCTAACATCTAAAAGCTGCTTGGTAGTTAAAATGTTAAAGCGAAGTGCTGCCTAACCTAGAGTTATCGAGTGCAAGGCAAGAGGGGAGTGAGTGCTTGGGGGACAGGGAAGACAACAGCCAATTATAATGCAGCTTTCAAAACTCCCTCCTTACCCCCACACGAATGTTTTGACAATACACAGTAAAAGGTGTGATTCATAATTACCGTCAACTTGCTGTGCACATATTATATAAATCTGCCTTAGTGTGGGATGGCTGTGTTTGAACATGTGGATTATAATTATTGACTCTCAATGTATTCAAAGTTATATCCAATATTACCAAATAATCATCATCCTTGTAAGCAGACGGTAATTGCAAATAACTCCTTAAGCAATCACAGGTTTCAACGTTTGGTGCTGGGAAAATTCTCACTATAGTCATGTTGAGAATTGAGCAGTCTAGAAGGAGTGAAGCTCTGGTAGTTACCTTTGTAAGTGTAAGAAGCTGACCAAAGTGTCAACAGGAAATAATATAAACCAAAGATTGCCTGCCCTGTGGGTGGGTGGCTTCAACAGTTGATGGAAAGAATGAATGCAGTGATTTTCTATACATACTTGAGCCAACAACATGATTTGGGTGCACTCTGCAGCAAATATATTCACTTTCACTCACTAGAATTCAGTAAAAGGATTTCCAAACAGCAAAATTTCATGGTTATTATTTAGAACTTACTTTAGTCACATATAAACCTGACCTCTGCCTAATAGAATTAAAAAAAGCTATATAAACAAAAGTAAGACGATTGGAAATCCAATTTCTTTACCTCTCACTTGTTCACACACTTCACAAGGATCCTAGTGACTAAATCACAGTGTTGTGAAGAGTAAGAGGATAAAACTCACATAACAGAACAAAATAACAAGTGTGACCAAGAACATTATCTCGCCATTAGTCAAAGATGAACAAGTAGAGTAGTACTGTACCGTCCATATTTCATATCTGCTGCAATTGTTTAATTGTCTTACACACAAATATGCAACTTGGTCAAAAAAAATGAGACTAAACATTTCAACCTTTTCCTCCAATACACATGTGTTTCATGAAGTCAAGTTTTTCAGTTGACAGAAAAACAAAAACTAATTAAACAGAATTTATAATCACAAGGAATGCTAAAACTAGACATACTTCACTTTTTCCTCTAAGAAACAGGAGCAAGTGAGACCCTAGTTACAGCACAAGTACTCTTAATGCTTTGCTTTTTAATATATATGCTCCAGTTTCTCCTGTGTAAATAACCTCACACTTAAGTGATCTCGGGAAGCTTAGGGGGCTAAAAAGGCAAATGTCACCATCATGCAAAAATTCAAGAGTGCTTTGCCTTCCGTGTAGTTGAAAATGCAGCAAGCTATGATAATTCAAGTTGAAAATAATGGGTTACATTCATTAATGAATTTAGTCATAGAAAATTACCAGGTTCTTCAATGGTCTCAGTACAGTACACTACCAGTATACAGTATATGATAATGATTCCAAAATATTCTCCTATATTAAATATACTGCATATCTAGTGCTTTATGAGTTCTGTACTGCTAATCAAAGTTGCATTTATGCAAAAAAATTTGTGATACAGTGTACAACAAAATTATGCTAAGAACCTTATAACAAAACCAACAGTGTATTGAATACTGTAGTATAATTTAAACAATACCTGTACTATAATTCATTCAGTTCCATCCTTGTATATATTTTTTTAACTGTGCACCTTCTGAAGATCTTGTTTCACCTGATAATATTAGGTGTCTAGAATCTAATATCAAGGATTATCTGGTTATCTCATAATTATGGAGTATGATGCTACACAAGTTAAAAAGCTTTACAATATTTTGGTTACCTGGTATAAGCCACAATTTCAACTGCCACATACAGGCTACTCTACAAAGATTACACCATAATTCCTCTAGTTACTGTACTGAGCTAACTGCTTGCCAGACACTGATCTAAACTAAATATGCTTCACAACAGAAAAATGTCAACTGTATATGCTGTTGACTCAAATGACAAGCTAACGCTCACTATGTTGTGTACTGCACATTACTCTTACATAGTGATGTTATCAACTCAATGGGAAGATAGGGTTCTTTTTGCAACAGACAAGGGTTTCAGAATGAAGAGGTAGAGCTAAAAGAAAAAAGCACCAATAACACATGAACTGAGTATTGTGCCAACGTACTGCATTACAGCTCCCCAAATATTGGGGACACAAAAACCTCATGAGAGATTATTGAAGGAATGAAACTGTTGCATCAATAATTCATTATACAAAATAGCACCAAATAACAATTGCTAGAGAGGAAATAAAATACAGAAACAGTAAAGATATATGTCAATATAAATATAGCAAAAAATTAACTTGATAATTACAGTACCTGTTTTAGTCACGGCTAAAAAGACTAGAAAATAATGACAAGGGAAGATGTTTATTGAAGAAATTATCTTCATATTAATTATTTAAATAAAAACACACTAACAACATGAACGTAGTAACAAGTAGCTGCAGAATATGTTAACTGAAGGAACCTGATTAACAAAGGCATGCAGCCAGCCCTACAAACTCAAGTACTGTACCTCAAAACTACTGAAGCAATATATCCATTCAGTTTACTGTACTATTATTACATACTGTTCCTAGTGTATGTACATCTGGTCATAAAATATTGGTATCTATCTTCTGCTCTAAACATTTTCTCCTCCACACATTGCAAACCAGGATTAACTGTTGGTTATGACAAAGTAGACCTACACTGATAATAGTACGAATCAAGACATATCTGGACGAATATGTTGCCTAAGTTTGAATTCACTTTGAGTCTTTGTAATTATATACAATAACACTAGAGAGTTTGTGAGGGCTTCCTGCATAGGAATTAAGAAAATTATGATTATAAAGACAAGAGTTAACAATGAGTAACTTAACTAAATTTTATACATAAAAGGGTTCACAGGATGCAATGTAAGTCTATAAATGAAAAAGAAAGGAGAGATGCTGCTGGAAGGGGACCAGTAGAGACAACCAGGTGGGACATGATGCACCCAAAAGTAATCCAGATAGCTAGAGAAAAAATGCTGTGATATTAACTTAAGTAATGCCATGGAATAACTTGATAATATAAAGCAAAAATATAAAAGCTGGACATACAATATTCAGTATTGGCTTTGCAAAAACTATATAACATTCTATTAAGAAAGGCAAATCTTATGGAGGAAAAGAAAAGTGGTCAGTAGGTTAAGTTTAACAGCAAAATTATAAATTAGGAAGCAAAGCAAATCCAGGAATCATATAAGTGGGACAATGAAGCAGTGGTTGAGGTGGGTTGGGTGCGAGGCAGGTGAAGTGAGAGGAGAACACTCGGAGACACTAGAGCATGAAGGCCGCATCCTAGCATATACACCCAGTGCCCTCCTGGTCCGGCTGCTGCTCCTGAGGAGGGGGCTGGGGGCGCAGGTCCACCGCTGAGAGGGTCAGAGTTAAGGAAACACCAACTGGCTGGAAAATGTAACACCTTCCATATGGATTACAAAACAATAAACCAGATGACACAATCACACATGCTGAGGGTAGTTAGCAAACCTTCATATCAATTTAAAAAAAATTTTCATTGCATATATTTTTCACTCATGGCAGACAGGAAAGTTTTCTTCTAATGGAGGTTTGATTCCTGCTAACTATGAAGATTTAATATCATGCCTTCGGAAACTTGTTTTTAAGTTGTTTTCTCTTCGTGATACCATTCATTTCTTCAGGCCTGGAAATGGCAGAGCAGAGAGAACTTGCCCCCTTGGTTCATAATGCTCTCACTTACCTCACTCATATAACCACTACACAAGACCTTGGTAGAAGTGGCTAACTTTGCCTCGTGTACGTCACTAGGTTCATAACTTTCAGTGCAAGAGATTTCTTGGAAAGAGTGATCAAAATTGCCAGCTATATGTTTTAATATTGCTTGCGGTGAGTAGAACTTCTAGATATTTTCAAGCAAGCTCTAACTTGTTATAAGTCAAATATAGAATATAATTCTAGTGCAAGACAACCACAGTATTACTCTTTTCACCAAATCATCTCTGCTAGACTAAAGAACTTCAGAAATGTTAATATTCTGTAGTGTGCTGGTAATTCATATATAGTACAGTACAATAACTCTGAGGAAGCACACAAAAGTTTAATCAAGATTTTTACCAAGGGATATACCTGAAAAATGCAACATTAAAGTAGATCAATTTAACCCATAAAGACCACAATGCCTAATCATAATGGTTAATTAATCATAATTGGCTAATCCAGCCAAATTAAAGTTATATTTTTCAGTTTGACCAAGATATATTTGGTCTGTATGCATTAAAAGAGTTTGATTATATACACCAGAATATGAAGCTTTCAACATAATATATCAAACTTATACTACAAATACAAAGGATAAAAAAGTGAAAATGATGAAATTATGGAAAAAATGCACAAAAAACCTTCACCCTATAAACTCAGGTAATACACTGAAAAAAGTATACTATACACATATTTCTATAAGCATAAATTGAAAGAAATTTACATTAGAAGCCCCCCCCCCAAAAAAAAAAAAAAAACCTTTACATGTATACTGCTTTAAGATTTTTGTACCTTGAAGGAGAGTGGAGCGGATGTATTGGCTCTGAAAACTGACATGGTAGTGAAAGGGAGGACAGGCTGTCAGAATTGCTTCCACCACCTAATTCATGAGCTCTCCAGTGTAACAAATGCCAAAATAAAATTAGGAAAGTACTCCCAAGAAAACTTGATACCTTAGTCAATTGATAGCCATCGGCTTCAACAGCCAGTTCCTAGACTGCTCTTAGGGGCTAAGTAAAGTTGGTAAGAACAGTTAATATAACAAGGGAGTATGAACCTTAGTTTCATAAAAATCTGATAGTCAGTAATGCTTGTGAAAACAAAATAGCTTACCATAACAAAGAAACATATGAATGAACATTCTTACTTTGCTGCTCATTGTAGTTAGAATGCTTAGTAATGTATGGTATGTGAATATTTATCAACACAAGAAACATGATCATTAAGTTATGAATTTGCTGTGCAGATAATAATGCAAATTCTTACCTTATTGTTGTCAAGTCAAGGTCATGGTGCAGATATAAAGGTAAATAGCTGGGTCATGCAGGGTGGCATACCTGAGTGTACAACATGTACACACATACACACACACACCATACATGCACTGGCAAAAATGAAACAACTCCCGTCGGGTACACATTATATTTAGTATCTAAGACATAGAAAAATAGTCATTAAAGCATCAATCCCTCCACAGTGAACCCGAGAAACTTTATACAGCCACCCTATCAGTGCTATGAAGCACATAGGACTGGGTGATGGATTATAGACCAAATGTTATAAAAGCTCAGCAGCAGGTGTTTACCCACCTTGGAAAGAAAGTTTAGCTTATGAAACTGTTATTGCTAGAGTTAGCATCAAGATATACTAATTTTTGTTACCAGTACAAGCTGAGAGTTGCATTGTTGTTGCAGGACCTTTCTACTAACATTCAAATAAGGAGATTCAAGAAAGGATCAAACTTTTTGCAGCTCACTAAAATTTCATGAGGGAGGGGGCAAATTGAGTGTTAATTCTTCTGTTGCTCTACCAGGAGTCCATTATTAAATGCACTGCATTCACAATGCATGATATTAGGGGTTATGTAAGTAGGCATTTTTGAGGTCACAGGTTCCTCCTAACTATACAACAAAGACTATTGAAACTGAGGGAGTTTGTTTTTTGGGACAGTTTGGAGGAACCGTAAGGACCAAAATCACTGGCAGCATAATTAATTTGATATTTAATCACAAAGTGCATTTCTCATTTGTTAATTGAGCAAAGAAATTTCTCTTTATACTGTACATTATTCTGGAAGAAGTTCAATCTAAATGACCTTTGAGGATATTGGACCATGTGCAATAAGTAATTGTCTAGCCCATGACTTTTCTTACATGCAGCCCACGAATGGAAATAATAAACAGCATCATGTCAATCCATCCCAAAGTAAGATGCATCAGCACAAGTGGCTGCAAGTGACAATACTGTGATTAAATTAAGTCCCACACAAAAGTGAAATCCTCAACTGTCTGGAAGTGATTTGTATTGGTGAGGAAACACCTTGAGCAGAGATTTATACTTGTGGTCCTGAGATTTTCTGCACCCAACATTGAACTGGGACAGTGGACATAAGAGGAAGGAAGATGTTGGCAGATTGGAAGATGCAGATTCTTCCTAACTGTGTCACACACAAAACTGAAGTACTGCAGACTGTTTCTTGGCACACTATGGAAGAACTGCTAGTATCTAATTTGCCAACATCTTAACCCCCATAATGCAGTACTGAAGCCAACAACACAACACTTCTATATATTGCATAAACCCTAGACGGCTCTAGTACACAGTGTACAGTATGTAGATGCTTAAAAGAAAGACATGTGCATACATCAGTCATGCATATGCCTACATGTAATTAATTGTATAGGAATATGCAAAAATTTACATGAATTGCACATTCTTATACAATCATTCATGTATCCCTACACCAAAATAATCTCACTAAACCAATACCCTATGTTTAAATAAGATATGAAAAGAGGTGCCAAATTTAACAGGAATTATAACTGCTGCAAAAATTATAACATAAAGAATACCGTAGCTTGCATTAAACAGTAACAGATAATCTAACATAAGTACTATTGGACAAATATTTTGAGAAGACAGTGCTCAGTAAACAAACTTAAACTGCATAATTTGTATACTGTATCTTCATTTGAGAAACACAAATATTAAGTAGTAACCAGCTATGATTATTCCTCAATCACCGAGTACCTACTCATGAATCTCTCATTAAAATTAATTTACATCATTGTGATAATATTATTGTATTGAACTACACATAAAAACTGAGATTACACACCTAAAAATGCCTGGCAAAAATTATATAGGCTTATTTATAATATTACTGAACTTAACAGAAACCTTTTTGGATGATAAACCAAATGTAAATAAGGGGAAATGATAATAAGATGCAAGAAGGGAGGTGTAAGACTCATAGCCCCATCAATTCTTTACTCTACTTGTTGTGTCCTATGGAAAAGCCCGTAATGGGGTAGAAGGGGACTGTAGAAGGATAGAGATGAATGAAGCAAGAGTGGATGAAAATTTAGGTACAGTATAATCTATGGAGAAAAGACATTAGAGGTACATGAATGATTAAAAATATTTACATTAGAAATCATATTCAAGTTAGTTAGATGGTGCGAGAGGAAAGAAAGGAAGGAAAGTGTAAAGAAGGAATAGGAAGTACTTGAAATGTATCACTACACGTGTAAAAAGCTTTCAATGGGAGAAGGAAAATAAAACAAGTTTTATATAAAATACTACTGTACTTTGTTATAATATTCTTTATCAATGATTGTGACTGATATTTATACTGTATATGAAGACAATATAACAGGAAAAGTAATGGATAGGAAAAGACTTCAGCAAAGATGATAACAGCAGGAAAGGGCTTAGTCAATGACAACTAACAAGAAGCAAAGTGGATAGGTGAAATGTGGCAGGACAAAATGGACATTAAATCTGGCTGTGGCCTTTTTAACTTTCCCCTTTATCTTCTCATATCTCTATCTCTTTCTCTCTCTAGCAAGCACATCCACCATCAGCTGTTCGTCCGATATCTGCGGTATTGTCCGAATCTCTCAGGACAACCTCGGTCACTAAGGGCAACGCATTAAGGAAAAAACACAGGCTAAACAAATGAAAAATGATTAAGTGGAATCTGGTTAGGTGCAGAATTAACTTAGTGCCATGCTTTGGGATTAATGATTCATATCAATACTCAACTGGAAATAAAGAGCAAACTTAACATGCTGTACAGGTGCCAATCAATATTTAATTTTGAATTAACATGACAAAGAATAACTTTTTTCTCTGATAATTAAACTATTGTATAACAAAGTTAATAACTTACATATATTTTATGAGTGCAGCATAATTTCCTCAGGTTCACTGGCACAACTATGTGCCTGATGTAAATCATTTATTGTGGGAAGCTTTATTTTTTATTATGCCCAAAAGACAGGCCGAATGCCTCATGCATTTTAATTTTACCCATAATTTTGTGAAGGTTTAAATGGATCATGCTTTAAATGGTTTCAATGGACATCTTACAGAACTGGGTCTAGGTACAGTAACTGTAGATTTTCTTTGGGCAAGTTATTCCTTCTGTGCACAAGCTTTGAAACAAACAATGTTAATACAAATCAACCAATCACAATAATCTTCAACACAAATTAATCAATAAAATATCTTTAATTAAAGTTCCATGCTCCAATAAAAACATTAAGCATCACATGAGAGAACTACAAAGTTACATAAACATTACGCCAAAAAAACAATTCACTGACAACTAAACATTACTGTTAGACTCACCTCCCAATGTTGTCATGTGTCATCCAATCAAAGTGTTGACAGCTCACTCCCTCCAGGGTGTGCCCCATCATGAGACTGGCCAAGGCAGAAGCCACAAAGAGCAAGATTTTTACGATGGGGGTCACTATTCCACTGCATCTGGGCCATCTACCCTAATGACCTATTATTATGTGATGGCAATTGGAATGCTGTACTGTGAAAAACCCCTAAGTTTGTCTTACCTTGTCAAGCATTGCTACCGATTCTTGCTCAATATATGCCTCCTAGGATCAGTTTCACGTACAGTATACTATTTATACAGTATACATCGTAGTGATACACCAGTAATACCTTCCTGTATGGGGGATGTGCATCCCTATTCATTAAGTTGCCATACTACCGTATGAAGAATCAGAAAGGATTTTGAAGCTAATTACTATCTATAATGGCTATGTTCACTTACAAAATATAACTACTGTATAGTATACATCTTCCCCAAGTTGTGTTTTAGCATGTCATCAAAACTACCATGAAACAGAGTATCCTGACAAAAGTGCATCGATCTGCAGTTCATTTGTACTAGCACATGTGCTCACCATCAGTCCGTTACAGCTCAAATATCTGACCATTAATTTAAGGGGGTTTAGATTGTGGCAGGAAATTGGAGGCTAATGACTCCTCTAAACTCTGGCAGGAGATAGATTTTCTATATTAAAGTCATATGTTTCCTGTACCAATTTTCTGAGAAAATATTAATCCCTTTAATTATTCCACCTGTAATGACGCTACTGCCTGGCTCAGAAACCTAGAGCCTGGGCCTATGTCAAGAGTATCTAGTGGCATGCTATGGACTGAAAATTCCAATGAAGAAGTTTCTGAATCAGGCACAGTTGTAGCAGATGGTTAGAAAATATGAAATAATATGAGAGATTTTTGTCATATTATACAGTCGTAGTGTATGGCAGTCTTCCACAAGCAAACATTCTCTACAATCATTTGGCTAGCAAACATTCTCTACAATCATTTGGCTCCTGTACATTAAATAATTAAAAAGCTAATTATTATTTTTCAAAGACAATGACTGTCATGCTAATAGAGTTTGATCATTATAGCCTTAATGTACATTAATTTTATTGTAGGTAAGCTGGCTAATTCTTTTCTTGATGTAAAAAATCAACTTGTATTTCATCATTACACCATGCTTTCAAACAGAGTATCCCAAATACAGAACTGTACAAGCTATATATGCATGCTAGTTATAAATAATAGTTATTAAAAGAGTATTGTTAGGTACCATACAAAAAGGTATTGTTAGGTACAATACAAGCTCAATATCCCCAAATTCTTGAAAACTATCAAGGTTAGTAAGGTGCACAATGACACTACCTCAGATGTCAGGAGAAATATTAGTAAAATGAACAGGTGTGGTAATGTATGGCTCGCTGCAAAGCAATACGTAATTAGAATAAAATAATAATAACCAGTCAAATGCAATTAGGTAATATTAAGTAAGGAACTGCAGTATCCAGTATGCTGTTTTGCGACAAGTTTTGACTGATGATAGCATTAAAGAATACATTTGTATTTTATTAACAAAAATCAGTACTGTATCATACTGTAGAATAATCACTGCTATATCATGTCCAACACATTAGATGAAATTCATCTAGAGCAAACCTCACTATTATTATGAGCATGACGCATGAAATTTCAGTCAAGCAATTCATAAGAAACTTGAATACATTCTAAAATACAAGGGAATATATAGCTGAAACATATTACACAATACTGCAACATTAATGCCACGAGATGCATAAGTCAGTGAATAACACTTAATATAAAACCATTTACAATACCAGTACATTACCAACTCGTCCTCGAATTCAAAGCAAAACCTTACCCCGTACATCTTAATACACATGCACACTGCACCAGAATTATTTACCCAAAAATACCATTCCATCTACACAGTTGCCCTGTCTGTATACACAGCAAGAACAGAAGACCAAACAAAATCCCTTGCCCAGCTACCAACCATATCTGCATCCTCAAGTGCACGACAATTGTAAATCCAGAAAGTTCATCAGTATTGCATTATCTAGTACCTGTACTTGTTAACCTGAAAGAAACAGAAAGGTAAAAGCCCAATAGTTCATCTTCAATTATCATGATGCCTTTCTGAACACCATAATCCCATCCAATGACCTCTCAAGAAAACCTGAAATGCAAGACATCTGGTTTATTGAACCATGAAGCAACAACAAAGAACTTAATGTATTCATGATTATTCGAAAAAAGGATACTGTCAACAGTGTTCTTGTTAGGATTGGACTCCATGCCTGGTAGTGCAGCTGCCACCCGTCGGAACAACTGTAGGGAATGAACCATTGTCATCAACCTGAGTTCATTTCATGAATACAGTATTTATTTGTATATGAAATATAACTCATCACTAGTAAGGTTTAATGTTTTATGATAAATTAGCAAGCTTTATGGAAAATGTTTCATTCTTTTTTTCTCCAACATTTATAGCTACTGATTTTTGAAATTTGGTAAAAACAGAAACTATGCTTGCTACTCAGCATTGCAGAGTGAATAATGCCAGATGTACGAGGTTAAAAAAAAAAACTTAACAACTTGCCTGCTTCACATTGTAGCCTGCCTTTGCACTGGTCTCGATAAACATCACATTAAGTTCCTTGGCCTTCCTCTCACCCTCCTCTGTTGACACCTGCAACAATAATACAATATTTAGTGCACTCTCAATCCAATATCAATACTGTTTAGCAGTTCTGGTTAAGCATCACCTAACTATTTACCAGGGTACTGTATATGGACTATAACTACATCTGATGTCTTACGTTACAAAACTCAGTGATGTACTGGCCAGAAGCTCAGTATCTTAACCAGATCATGAGAGGATTAGCAGCTAACTTGCTCACAGCTTGAGTGGACAACTTCCTGGTTGTGAGCTCAAGTCCAGTTGAATCCGAGAGCAGACACTAAGGGTTTGCTGGCTGACATGAACAAACATATGAGAAGTCACTCCATCACAACACTTTCCACATGCAGCCCACACACCTCTCTCAACTTGCTTTCACATCCAGCAAGGAAAGGGATTTGCAGATGTCTTTGTTTGTAAGGCTCACCTGTCTCTTGTCTGAGAGATCCGTCTTGTTGCCAACCAGCATTATGATAACATCACTTCCACGCTCCGTCCTCACATCATCTATCCACTTGGAAGTCTGGTGGAATGAGTTTGCATCTGTGGATGGAGGAACATATAAGTACTGAATCATCATGTTGCCTCCCAACTTGGAAGACACATGAAGAAACTATGTATGTACTGTACAGTACAGGTATTACTGTACAATATTTTTACAGGTCTGAACCAAGGTTATTATGTCCCACCTACATTTTCAATATCAAATATATTTTTGAACCTATGAATGTTCCATGAATTTAAGTTCCTGTAATGCATACATCAAATAGGAATTATGTATATGCTGATGTGTGTATCTTCTCTTTATGCAGTTTCTTGCTTCTCTGTGTGCTTGTGTGAGAGAGAGAGGAAGAGAGAAATATTATTAGTGACATCTCATGAGAAGAGAAAGGGACAGACAGCCTAGTCAACTTACTGGTAATATCATAGACGACAACGGCGACGGTGGAGTCCCTGATGTAGGAGGGGATAAGACTGCGGAACCTCTCCTGCCCCGCTGTGTCCCACAGCTGCAACCTCACCTGTTGAAAATATACCACAACACTCAAGTACCATTCCCAATCTACTCTTGTACAATGGAGTTGCTTCCAAAGTGCTGCTCTCTTACTTAGGGTTGGAGTCAGAATTTCAGTGACAGTCACTATTAATTGCAACGCTTTGCTGGAGAAGGCAATACTTGTAGTATAATTTTCTCACAACTTCTGGTCTATCACAGCTGCAGTGAATATGTTCTAAGTACAAATACTGCTATTTCATCAATGCAGTATAGATTATCATTAATAATTTTTCATGACTGTACTGTATATACAGTGTTATATTCCAAACTTCCTATACAAAATTATACTGCCTTATTTGGTAAAATCAAAAGTATGTTGGCTAATGGAGGCCAGTGAGCATAAACAGAATGAAAGCCAAATGTGCAGCCTTGATTACCCCCACCACCAGGAACAACCTGTGTGTGGTGCAGCCTGGGGGACTCCTGACTCACCGTTCTGTCCTCCAGGTACATGGTTTTGGAGAGGAAGTCGATCCCAATGGTTGCCTGCAAACATGAGAAAATATGTAATTAATAATAGCAGTATTATCATTATCTAGTACATTATACAGAAGTCAATCCCGGTGGTTGCCTGCAAACATAAGAAAATATGCAATAAACAGCAGCAGTATTATCATTATTACTGGATTTTTTACTATAACAATAAGAGCACAAATAAGTACCGGTAGGTACAGTAGCTCCCAAAACTATCATTAAAGTGGGTTAGAGGGATGGCGGAATGAACAAGATGAAAACTTGTCCCCGCCCAATTGTTGTCTGGGTACATGTCAGATACATCTTCCATTGTGTCAGAATGTATAGCACTTTATTTTAACAATAGTTTTGGGAGCTACTGTACCATGGACATTGCAAAATGAGAGTATATTCAAATGGGTCAGTGAGGCTTTCAATAAGGAACCTACTAGTACACATCCCATATTATAGCTTCTGTAATGTGTGATGGAATGGTAAAGTACAAGATAATTCCAATACAACAAACATAATCCTGGCAGCATCCCTATCTAACACTTATGCTGCAGCTTAATATCAACTCTTCTGTATTAAGTCTACAAAATACCCAACCTGGCAAAATAACACTGATAAATATGTAGAAGACAAGAAATGCCAGATGAAGGACAAACAAATGATATGAAAAGAAAAGAGAAACCAGAAAAACATGAACAAAACATCGACTCCAAGACATAATAGGCAGCAAGAAATATGGTACTGGGATAAAAACAAGGGCAAAAGATGGAGATAATTATATAATATAGGAGAGTGAAGAAACATAAATGGAGTATCATATAAAGATAAGGTAAGACAGAGGACAAGCATTGAATGAGAATACTGTACTAGGGATAAATCAGAATGACACAAATTTCATCATAATTTCTGTTAAGAGCTAGATAGATTTACTTCCTCAATATAATCACCCTATCTCTGTCTCTCCAGGTAACACAAGATAGGTACATTTGGAGGCACTTATAACTGGTACAGTGATCATTGTCAGTCTGCTTCTCCTGTACCAGTTATAAATGCTGGCAACTGTACAGCCATGGCTGATAGTGCTGGACCAGGGTCCAAGGAGTGTTGGAGAGCAACTAAACAGAGTTCGAACAAGTGAATTTTCCAAACCTTCTCAACGTTTTTGATCAATACTAATTGTTTAATCTCGACCAGGCCCACCATCTCATCCAGCGATACCAGCTAGGCTCACTTCAATATTTAAGGAAGGAGAAGGATGTTAGGTGGAGCGGAGTTGGCTAGGGAGAGGGGAGTGTGCGAAACGGGAGAGTAGGTACGGTAGAAAGGGAGCGAGGGAGTGGAATCTCTCACTATAACCATGAATGAAAAAACTTGATACTTCTGATTATCTTCAAGGAATGTACCCTTCTAGCCCGGAATTAGGCCTAGGACGGCCTAGGCTAGGCAAGGGATAGGTTCTATAGCAATCCAGCTGTGTTGGTTCCACAACCAATAAATACAATACAAACGGAACCACGAATGAAAACACTTGATACCTTTGCAAAAGACAATATAACAGACGAAAATGTCAGAATCAGCCTTGGCCTCCCATAAACTGTTTAGATATTTAATTCTCAGGCTATATAATTAATGTACAAGTCCCCCAAACAGTATTTTTCCATTTAAACACGGGCTGGTGAAACTGAAGTTTTTCCAGTTACTGCACCTTCTTATAACTCAACCTGGCAACGTACCCAGTGGACTCAGATCAACCATTTCCCCTTGGGACTCCTGCTTCCTTCGCTATTCCACCTCAGGCACGGAGAGAACAGGGCAAGGAGGAGCAAGGGCCAACGCAGGGAAACAAGTAAGGAAGGAAGGAAAATGCGGGGAAAGGACAAGGAGGAGCAAGGGTCAGTGTAGGGGTACAGGCGAGGAAGGAAAATGCGGTTGGAATAGGCAGTAGTTCGACGAGATGATAAAGGCAACATAGGGAAGAAGGAGAAATATAAAGGAAGTATCTAACCTAGGGGGAAGGAAAGTATAAAGGACGGGCTCATGAAACAAGGAAGTGGTGAGGGGAGGGGAGGGGAGGAGAGGACGAGGCCAAGCAGACAAGACAGTCTAAATGGAGTGAGGACACCGCAGAATTCCACCTTCCGTTTGACTGACTGCGACACACACACACCGACCCTGAGCCGCATACCTCACCCACCACCACACCCATGCAAGCAAGCAAAGAGCACAGGCACACTTGACAGACGGGAATCAAAAGAAACAGATGCAGGCAAGAATTACAAGCAAATAGACGGAGCGCAGTGAGGGATGGAGAGAGGCAGGAAAGGGTAGGGAGAGAGGCAGGAAAGGGTAGGGAGAGAGGGAAGGAGGCAGGCAGGGGAGAGAGGGAAGGAGGCAGGCAGGGGAGGGAGGGAAGGAGGCAGGCAGGCAGGCAGGCAGGGGAGAGAGGCAGGCAGGCAGGCAGGCAGGCAGGGAGAGGGGCAAGGGAGAGAGAGAGAGAGAGGCAGGCAAGGGGGAGAGAGGCTGGCAGGGGGAGGAAGGAGGCAGGAAGGGAGGAAGCAAAACACTAAAATATAAATCAAAGGGAAAGTGGGGCATAAAAACGAAGGCATGGCAAGAAATATAGCTAATAAAGGGCGAAGAAAAAGAAATATTACAGAGCTTATAATATGGGGAAAGATAGATAAAAGAAAAACAATAATAAACAAGAGGGAAGAAACGTGATAAAGATAAGAGTTAATGAAAAAAAAGGGGGAATGACTGAGAAAGAATACAACAAGATTTAAGAAAGGGAAGAAAGAAGAATCAATATGACCTTTCCATACTGTTTTACTACTCCCGGGAGACCGAGGGGAGATGAAGAGAGTGGCAGAGGAGAAAGGGTGCATGGTAGCGAGGGGAGAGGGAGAGAGAGAGAGGGGAGACGGGTTGGGTCAAGACAAAATACAATACACACAAGACAGACAAATATAGAGGTAGAAGACAGACAAATATAGAGGTAGCTACAACACACAGAAATAGCTACACAGATTATGATATTTAAAAAGTGTATAGGCTATATAGAAAAACAATGAAAAATTAAGGACGATCTACGTTAGCAGATAAGTTATATTGTACTGGAGACAGGGATCTTATACAGTATGTATCTTTAGAAAACAAAATAAAAACATATATAAATGCGATAGTAAGGACGATATAGTTATTATACTGTAAACAGATGAACACAGGAAAGATAATTTTTAATGCGAGAAAAATAAATTAGAATGTAAGAAGAATTAATATATATGACGTGGGAGTGAAGAGATATAATATAGGGAATGTGGGATGGAAGGGACACAATATAGGGAAGGTGGGAGGGAAGGGACAAAATATAAGGGATGTGGGAGGGAAGGGACAAAATATAGGGAAGGTGGGAGGGAAGGGACAAAATATAAGGGATGTGGGAGGGAAGGGACAAAATATAGGGAAGGTGGGAGGGAAGGGACAAAATATAGGGAAGGTGGGATGGAAGGGACACAATATAATAGGGATGTGGGAGGGAAGGGACAAAATATAAGGGATGTGGGAGGGAAGGGATAAAATATAGGGAAGGTGGGAGGGAAGGGACAAAATATAGGGCATGTGGGAGGGAAGGGACAAAATATAATAAGGGATGAGGGAGGGAAGGGACAAAATATAGGGAAGGTGGGAGGGAAGGGACAAAATATAGGGAATGAGGGAGGGAAGGGACAAAATATAGGGCATGTGGGAGGGAAGGGACAAAATATAGGGCATGTGGGAGAGGAGAAAATACAAACACGTGTGTGAGGGGGAGGAAAGAGTGGGAGGAATACCCTAGAGAGGGGAGAGGGAAAGAGGGCAATACGAAAGGGTAGGGAAGAGAAGGATGGGAGCTGAGATACGGGGTCCAAAAGATATGGAGAGAGGAGTGGAGAAAGATGGGGAGGGGGATTAAAGGAGGATGGGCCATAGGAGAGGGTGACTTCAGCTAGGACAGTACTGTATTATATTATATGAGGGGACATCATTTGGACCATAAACTGTACGGTACTACTACTAATAAATGACCACTTAGATGAAAGGTAACATAAAAAAAGGCTATATCGAGGAGCTGTATGTATTCTTTTCCTCAATCAGACTATTAACCTACTTATACAATTATTTAGTATCGTCATTATTGAGGTAATGTGACGGACGGGGAACAGTATATATACTTAAGGTACACTCCCATTGTGAGTTTACACCAAAAATCTCCTATTCTGATTCGAGATTGTACAGTCGCGGCACATAGTCCTTGTTCAGGGTTAAGTGGAAGTCTGGTCAAGGATTATGTGCCGCGACTGTACACTATGGAAACTAGACACACACACACCTCCCTCGGATTGGATACCTCCCTAATAAATTTTCTAAAAGTATGGATAAGGAAGTTTCCAAGAAAGTCTCTCTTATCAGGATGAGATAAGAGACGAGTAACGTACTGTACTGACCATGGCCGGATGCATGAGAGGGCCATGAGAGAGAAGCTAACTGTGGGCTCTGCTCCTGTCTGCTTTAAGGTGTCTGCCCCCGCCGTTCCTCTCTCTCTCTCTTTCATACTCTCTAACTCTTTCTTCGTTTACTCTCTCTCTCTCTCGTACAACAGGCGTGCATCTACATACAATACTATATAATATTTCTGCATACTATTACACTATAAATACTAGAGTCATTGGTTTCATGAGTTATAATACGATGGCCACCCTCTCTACACAACCTATGACGAAAGGTGGGGAATGGTCATCGATTGTGGTTGCACACGTAATGGATTTTGAGGTCCGGGAGCTGAGGAACTAATCGGATTTTCACCCAATTTGGCAGGGATGTTCAGTAAATAATTGGTCACAGATGGGAAGCCTTTTGGATCATTTATGGAAGGTGTGGGGGAGAGAAGAGGTAGTGCAATATGTAACAAGGGAATGGAGGTCAAGAATGCTGATAAATAAATGAACGAGGGGAAATGGAGGAGGGCTAGAGGAGTGAACGAAAGGAGAGGAGGGAGGAAAGGGAGGAGATAAGAGGAAGGAGGAAAGGGAATTAAGGAAGAAATAATGACAAGAAAGGAGGAAGAATGGCGAGGAAGGAAGATGAAAGAGAGGAGGAGGAAGGAAAGAGAATGACAAGAAAAGAGGGAGGAAGACGAGAAAAGAGGGAGGAAGACGAGAAAAGAGGGAGAAAGACGAGAAAGGAGGAAGAAAGAAGAGAAAGGAGGAAGAAAGAAGAGAAAGGAGGAAGAAAGAAGAGAAAGGAGGAAGAAAGTTGGAGAGAAGAGAGCAAGGAGTGTAATGAAATAAGAAGCAATTATAGTAAGACTCAGAAAAGGATGGCCACATGGACCTCAAAATGGCGGCCACACACACCCTCAACTATCTATAATGTCCAGTTCCTTCTTTATCGGTTTGAGAGGATAGAGGAGGATGAAGAGTGGCGGGATAAAAGCACGTCAAAACCTATCTATGTGTATAATGGTCTAAAGTTCTAAACAAAAGCAGGCACAGATATTTGTCACTGCACAATTTATTATAAATATCTAAAGATGCACACACACCCACTCTCTCTCTCTGGTCATACAAACATCGTCCGAATGCCTGAACACTGAACATAAGCACAGTCATCCACAATACTGTTGTGATATCGCTCCATCACTAAACAAACCCTCACCCAACTCATGGTTCTATTCACACCATACCATACCATACCATATATATATATATATATATATATATATATATATATATATATATACGAACCACGGAGGTTATCTACAAGCAATTTGTACGTGGGAATGAGATCCACTTGACGACATCCGTGAATGACTGTTCACACGAACGAACCATGACAATACACAAACTCAAGCAAGCACCCATTGCTACAAAAGACATAACAAACCGTCGTCACACATGAAAAACGTCTGTACATCTCCACCCATCAAACTACAAACACGTGCCTACCCCCACTACCCATTCAACCACGCCCACACCCACCCACTTTATCCAACCAACTACCAAAACAGTTACACTCACTTACCCTTCACCTATATCCAAACATTCCTCAGCATCAAGTCATTCTTTATATCCACGTTACTCCTTTACCCAGCTGCACCCATACAACATACACCAACACTACCACTAATACCACTCCGCCTTTCACACACGTAAGATAATCCCACCCGTCCACAAACAAAATTCAGC
This sequence comes from Petrolisthes cinctipes, assembly GCA_033782935.1. Taxonomy (NCBI): domain Eukaryota; kingdom Metazoa; phylum Arthropoda; class Malacostraca; order Decapoda; family Porcellanidae; genus Petrolisthes; species Petrolisthes cinctipes. Next base: position 258,165 of record JAWQEG010002196.1, on the reverse strand, counting down.
TGAACAAATCTTGGGAGTATGGTTTTAAAGACTAGAGAATACCGGTATGTCTTATATGTAAAATTACTACTCTCATAGGTGCTTCAACCCTCAAGTAGGCTATATGAAACAAAAATAAAATATATAAATAAATAGTTTAATCCATTCAGTCATTTCATCTATTGTACTCAAGACCTAACTATACCAATATCATACTACTTCTGTCCAATCATGATAAACTGTAAACTGTGCACAATATGTACTAACACTCAGACCACATCCCATGCACTCACACACATCACCAAACAACCACAACTTTACTCATGTATAGGCTACTACGCAGCATCTTGCCTTGCGCTGGACTAGACTGTAATCCTCTTACCCCAAGAAAAAGACACAAATGTATCAAACTCTATTTCTTGCACGACACTAAGACGGTATGAGGATGGACAGACAGTACAGTATAGAGAGGGGCTTCATATACTACACCGTGACTGGACATATGTATGTTGTTGGGAGAATAGAGTGACTGCATAGTTTTGTTCGTCTCGCCCCCTGGGTATCATATTCTGCTGACGAAGAAGACTTGCTGCATGTTTTATTGATTCACAAACCAATTAGGCTACAAGGATATTATTGTTGATTGATTAGTTGGATATCTGACTGATTTTCACTTTGACTAAGAATGGATATGAAAAAAAAGCCTGAAAAATCGCATTAAAGGCTGACAGACTCATTAAAATTGAATAATACACCAGCACAGTCAAACAACAGTCGGTTCAATGACACTAAGAAATCAACATGCAACTCGACCCAATTCTTCCACCGGCTGCTGGACACTTTTACTGTATCAATAAATATAGGACATACGTCACTCTGCTATTGTGGCAGTGGGGAAAACCAGTGGAAATTTCTAAACTACCAGTCCAAGACACAATGAACCTGCTGCATGAGATAGAAGTCAGGAAAAAAGGGATACAAACCTAATGAATACAAAAACTTCAAGATTTCATTGACTTGTAACCATAAGAATATCCTAATAAGGCACGAGCCCAAGAATTTTCAATTACAAGGTCTGATTTCAGTACGAGTTTGATATCTTTGTGTTATTTAAGAGTATACATAACTCACCTGGTAATACCACAAATAGTTTAAGCCTGAGGTAATCATGAGTTGACATAATAAAACTTTCACACTATCAGCGCTCAGTTCGACACAACTATTACAACACCCAACACATATAACACCTACAACCACCATTACCATTAGAGTTTCTGTGAAATTCCGTGTGGGGGTGTGGTCTAGTCAAGGTCATCCACCTCCCAGAATACATGAATACATAATTACACACATGCATCACACACCACTATATGCAAATTTCATATACAGTATATATATATATCTAAAACAAGGCTACTCTTTTGAGACTAGAAGTAGAAGATTCCAATCACGATCATGGGGTAGGGTGATTAAACTAGGGTCGAACTTGATAGAATGAAGAAAATTATGAACATATTTTCACACTTCCTGATTATTTTGGAGGGCTTCAACGTGACCAAAACTATCATGTAGCATTGTAGCCTAACCACTCGCGGACCTTGTGACTCATAACACTGTCTCGTCTGTTACCTTCATCTACACATCCTACCATTCTCAGTAGCCTACAACCACAATATTTATTACTTCTCCCACCACAACAGTTGCAACTCGCAAATTTTAGTTTAGAAGAGAAGGTGTAGATTGAGTGTTACAGGAGGGTGATAGGGGTAGAGAGATAAGGAGAGGAGAGGAGGGAGGGTGTAGACTGTAGAGAGAAAAGGTGAGGAGGTAGGAGGCGAGTGTTACGAGAGGGTGATGAGGGGAGGGGAAGGGAAGCGAGTTTTATGAGTGTGTGGAGGAGAGAGTGTATGTGGGGGGGGGGGGGGGGAGGGGGAAGGCGAGTGTTATGGAGGTGGTGTTGGGTTGGTTGGCTGGTGGGTGCGTGGCCAGCAGGTATCATGTGAGGGATGAGTCATGTGGCGCTCGTGACGTCACTTCAAGCACTAGGGAGGGGAGACGCATGCTATCCTACCTGTGTGGGTTTGGGGGAGGGATACCAGGGCCTTGGGGGAAACCACCCATTCATTAATTTACACCATAAAATCTATATACTGCATTCGGCCACTATCTTTCTATATACTCACTATACAGTATATACCCTCATTATGTAACCAACCTTCTTCCATCCCCTAAACCCTTGATAAATAAAGAAAACAAAAGTAGTTGCACCAAGTAACATTCTACAATACCAACAAAACGATATTACATACACCACCTCCTTTGATGGACGCCAATAATAGGGCCAAACACAAACGAAAGCCATTTCTTACATCCTAGAATGCCATGACGAGGGAGAAGATAAAGGGAAGAGGATAGAGAGAAAGGAGAGACGAGGGGAGGGAAGGGAGAGACGAGGGGAGGGAAGGGAGAGACGAGGTGGAGGGAAGGGAGAGACAAGGGGAGGGAAGGGAGAGACAAGGGGAGGGAAGGGAGAGACGGGGGAGGGAAATGAGAGACGAGGGGAGGGAAGGGAGAGACGAGGGGAGGGAAGGGAAGGGAGAGACGAGGGGAGGGAAGGGAGAGACGAGGGGAGGGAAGTGAGAGACGAGGGGAGGGAAGTGAGAGACGAGGGGAGGGAAGTGAGAGACGAGGGGAGGGGAGGGAAGGGAGAGACGAGGGGAGGGGAGGGAAGGGAGAGACGAGGGGAGGGGAGGGAAGGGAGAGACGAGGGGAGGGGAGGGAATGGAGATACGAGGGGAGGGGAGGGAAGGGAGAGACGAGGGGAGGGAAGGGAAGGGAAGTGAGAGACGAGGGGAGGGAAGGAACAAAGGGAGAGAAGCTTAACAAGAGAATATACGTGGAGAAGATGACTACTATCCTACTATGACATCATGAGTGAAGAAAGAAACAGGAAAATTAGAACAGTATCATGCACTAAGCTGTGAAAGTATTGTGTAATTTCATATGCTTCGTTTCTTGCCACGCCCCCTTCTCCCTCCCACTCTTGGTTGTTGGTATTTTTATCTACTTGTCTTTTGTTTACGCCTCTTGTTTCCTTGCGTCTGTCTAATATGTATGTATGTATGTGTGGTGTGTGTGTGTGTGTGTGTGTGTGTGTGTGTGTGTGTGTGTGTGTGTGTGTGTAAGCAAATATATAAGTCTACGCGATTATATACGTGTGTCTGTTTCACTGTTGGCATATCAATCTGTGTAAATATATCAGCATCAGTAGGCCTATGTGTTTCACCTTGACGTCCCTATCTCCCTCTCTTCCCATTTCAGCCATCCTCTCCTTTCTCCAGTCTTCGTTCTCTCTCTCTTAATTCTTCCCTCCCTCTCATTTTCTCCTCCCATAGTTTCGTCCTCCACATCAACCCACCCTGCCTTTCCCCCCCCCCATCTCCCCTTATTCTCTCTTCCTCCCTCCGTCCCCATTCTGTCCTTTCCCAGGTGCGCAGAGGCCAGAGCAAAGGGAGCATCACATTATAGAGAGGCGACACGCTTAACCCACATAGAGCACACGGCACAGGATTCCATAACATTGGTGGGACAAGGAGTAGGATGGGGACGATGGGTAGGAAAAGTTAGATGGGTATGTGGGTATGTTGGGGGGACATGGGGAAGGGAGAGGGTGGTTGGGGAGGACATGGGGAAGGGAGAGGGTGGTTGGGGAGGACATGGGGAAGGGAGAGGGTGGTTAGAGAGGGTATGGGAAGGGAGAGGGTGGTTAGAGAGGGTATGGGGAAGGGAGAGGTTGGTTAGAGAGGGTATGGGGAAGGGGAGAGGTTGGTTAGAGAGGGTATGGGGAAGGGAGAGGTTGGTTAGAGAAGAGAGGGTATGGGGAAGGGAGAGGGTGGTTAGAGAGGGTATGGGAAGGGAAGGGAGAGGTTGGTTAGAGAGGGTATGGGGAAGGGAGAGGTTGGTTAGATAGGGTATGGGGAAGGGAGAGGTTGGTTAGAGAGAGTATGGAGAAAGGGTAGCTGGGTTAGATGGAGCATATGGTAGGGAATAAAAGGCAACGGAGGAAGGAAGGAGGGAGAAGAGATGGAGGTCATGTGGGAAGGGTGTGGAAGAAAAAGGATGCCCAGATATTAGGATGCAGAAAGGTATGGGAAGGGGAATGAGGGATAGAAGGGAGAAAGAGGGAGGAGATTTACACTTCAAGGAGGATATGACGGGGGGGGGGGGGGGAGAGAGAGAGAGAGAGAGAGAGAGAGAGAGAGAGAGAGAGAGAGAGAGAGAGAGAGAGAGAGAGAGAGAGAGAGAGAGAGAGAGAGAGAGAGAGAGAGAGAGAGAGAGAGAGAGAGAGAGAGAGAGAGAGAGAGAGAGAGAGAGAGAGAGAGAGAGAGAGAGAAAGAGAAAGAGAAAGAGAAAGAGAAAGAGAAAGAGGAGAGAGAGAGAGAGAGAGAGGAGAGAGAGAGAGAGAGAGAGAGAGAGAGAGAGAGAGAGAGAGAGAGAGTAGGGAGTAGGACCTTCTCTATCCAGGCGTTACAAAGGTCAAGATAAAAGTAGCAGGGTAGGAAGTAGGAGTCGGTCAGTCCACTCCATCCCTGCCTGACCTTCACTGACAAAGGTAGAGTATGTGCACTGGGGTCACCGTCACACAACCTCCAGTCTTCAGCTCAGCCCCTGTTAATAAATGTTTGATTTAATGATCCTCCTTTAGGTTATACGTACTCCAGAGATACAGTATTATTATTATTATTTAACTGACTCGCGGATGGAGTGTCGGCTCGTGCACCAGACAATACTTCATTTTTGTTACTTAATAACTACAAGGGGATAATGCAGCCAGAGCAGGGCAACCGAAAGTATGACGTTACAGAAAGAAAAGGGCGCCTCCCAGCGTGGGCTTGCCCAGTACCATACTACCATATAGCCTACCTTCCCTCCAAGCTGGGCCAAGGCTGGACCTTCCCCACTCTCAGCACGTGACTTAGCCAGATTAAATTCACCCCTGCACCGAGCTGAAGCGGAAGTTCAGACACCTAAAAGCGTAATATTCCCAAGAAAGGTCCACTCGGTGGGTGTGACAATTTTCAGCCAAATCGCTTAGGTAGTCTATGAGAGAGAGAGAGAGAGAGAGAGAGAGAGGTGGCTTACAGACATGTTGCTCTCCGCCACAACATTAGAAGAGAGCGAGGCTGGCCTGCTGACTTGAGAGAAAGGTGTGGTGTGGTGTAGTGAGGGGAGAGGGGGAGTAGAGTAGTGAGACTGGTATAGGTTATCTGATCAGTGACTGAGTGGAGATGTAGACCAACAACACCAATTAGCAGGAATGTGGATAACGTAACAGTGGAGAAGAAGCAGACAACCTTGCTCCCGTAATATGGCCTAAATAAATGCATACTGACACGTGCTATACCTTGTGAATGGACGTGTGTGTGTGTGTGTGTGATGGCAGGAATGACGATGAAGTGGTACTGAGGTATGAATGAAGGGACGGAAAAAACTAGTGACAAGGACGACAAGCAACGAATGATAGGAAATCATATCAATAGAAATATAAACGTGATGAATGAAAAAGAAGTACTCGGCTACTGTATTTTAATAAATGAAGTGATTACAGTAATTCAATAAGGGACGTTTAATATAATTTTTTAATACGACATAATGGCAAATTGTTACCCCATTTTTGTCAATGTTTCGAAATTATGCTGTAGTGAAATTGTGCACACATCGCTACAGTTACAATCATTAGCTTATAACAGTTTCATAGATTTCCGGGGCTATTTGTACCGGTAATGATAATACATGCCATTGTGTGATAAACAAACAAACAACAGGTCCAACCCAAGTGTCCGCCGCTGATAAGGCCCGTCACAAAAAACATTCAATGGAGTCCTTACAACCACTCTTTGCAGCTTAGTGTAGTTCGCAATTCGTGGCGTGTGTGGGGATAGAGATTAGACCATGAACAGACGAAAATATATTGTAATTACAGTACAACCATGCATGGCTGATAACCGTGGACCAGGAGCAGTGGTTGTGCTCCTTGTCCATGATTATCAGCCATGATTGTACAGTCGGCAGCATAAGTTCGCTTCATTTACACTTGTGTATGTATTAGCTATAGTGATGTTGTAATACAATCTTAATACAGAAATGACAGATATAGTTCTCATATGGTAAATTACGTATGTTGTTGGAATAAAAACTGATTCAGAATGCAACTATCTGGTCATATTAGCAACACTAAGTACATGAGATGGACGCAAATTTATGCTGCCGGCTGTACCTACGAAACGAATAAACAAACTTTAAATGCCACGAACTTGCCAACCTAAACTTAGATAATGAGGACAACAACGCCGGAAATAAATAAAACTAAAAATAATGAAGGATACTACGATGCAGTCCACTAAATAAAGACACCTATGAGACCAAGAGTGAGTTCAGAGTGTGTGTGTTAATGAGAATATTGTGTTTGCATAAGGTGAGTTGAGTGGGTGAATGAGGAAGGCTGGAATGGATGGAGGCATTATATGGGTTAGTCTTAATCAATACCTCAGACAGACAGGCAGGCAAGCAGACCCCTCCCCCTACTCTCTGTGTCTGTCCCTCGCCCTCTCGACCCAGGCACTCACATCTCCCTCCCCCTCCCCCCCTCTGGCACACCACTACCCTCCCAAACCTGTCAATCCAAGTCTATTCATGTCATACTCTCACATGGTCTCTGTCACACTGTTTGTCTGTCTGCCCCCCACCCCCTCTTCTCTCTCTCTCCTGCCACTCCCTTATCTGACTGGAATGGCTCTCGACTCGCCATTTCATTTGCATCTACACTACATAATATTTCACGAAACTGGATTCATACACCGCTTCTCTCCCTTCATCTCAGAGTCTCTTCCCATTTTAGTTTGTCTCTTCCTTTCGTCCCCTGTTTCCATCCCCACTCCCTCTTCTATTTTCTCTTCCTGTTTTTCCTCTTCCTTGCACTAGATCCCTTTCCATCTCCACTTTTTTTAATTTTGTCACTCTTTATCATTCTTTCTGCCCTCCACTATTTTCTTCGTGTACTTTTATCGATATCATTTCCAACTTCTATAATTATTCCGATCTCTCATTTACTTCCCTTTCCACTGTTGTTGTCTGTGCTTCCTCTTCCTATTTAATTCCTCCCCAGTCCTCCTTCCCTTTCACACTCCTTCTCTCACTCATGGTCCTTCTCCACTCCTCTTCAATGGTATGGTTCTACTCTCTTCTCTTCTCCCCTCCCCTGTTCCTCACTTCATCTCTATTCACTCCCCTCTTCCTTTTGACTCGTGGCTCCTCCAGTCATTTGTTTTCCCCCCTCCCCTCGCTCTCTCCCTCTACCAGTTTCCTTTCGACGCCCCTTTCAACTCTCCTAGTTTTCCCTCCCTCAATCCCTCCCCAACCTTTGCTTTACTCTAATACATTTTGTAGCTTCTAACTTTCCTCAGTTCTCGCATCCATCTTCAACTTTTTCATTATTATATTTCTCTACTCATTACCAGCCTCTTTTAAACATTATTTATTTATTTCACTCACTTCTCTACCTTAGCTCTTCGATTTCATTCTCTTCTCTTTGCCACACCCTCTTCCCCATCTCACATTTTTCCACCACAGTGCTCTCCCACTCAACTCTCCCTCAGTCTCTCTCACCTATTTCCACTTCATTATATTTCATCTCTACTAACCTTTCTATTCCTTCATTCTCAACTAACTGCATCTTCCCACACGTTCATATTTTCTTTGTACATCCAACTCCATGCTAGGCTACTCCTCCCGCCATACTCACCTTCCCCTCTTTCCTTCCTTCCTTCTATAGCCTCACCTCTCCCTCTTTCTCTCTATCCCTATCACTTCGTCCCTCCTCCATCAATCTCCCGCTTCTCTCCACATCTCCATCCACCAATTCTTCTTGCTATCTTTTCTCCATTTGTCTCCACCGCTTATCCCTTTAAAAAATAATCCTACAAAGTTCACCAATTAGTGAAAAATTATGACTAAGAAGCAGGAGAGAGAGAGAGAGAGAGAGAGAGAGAGAGAGAGAGAGAGAGAGAGAGAGAGAGAGGTGGGGGTAATAACTAAAATCAGCAGGAGGAGAATGAGGACACTGCAGGGAACTTCTCGGGTGGAGAGGAAAATGTCTGGACTGGAGGGAGAGAAACGTCTAGTGGAGGGGGGAGGGAAATTGGATGGATGGATAGATGATGGAAGGAAGCTGAGCCGGAAGGAAGTAAGGAAGTGAAAGACAGAGAGAGAGAGAGTTGGGAAACAGTAGGAAAAGATGGAGAAATGTTGAAAGTGTTGTGAGAAGAGATATAAGTGGGAAAGAATGGATGAGACTGAAAAATTGAAAATATATACAGAGAGAGAGAGAGAAAGAGCTGTGGATCAGAGGAGAGGCGACTATCGACCCTACTTCCTCCTGCAGACGGTCTGGGGTTGGTGTTGTCTGTGACGTCACCAGTCAGACACTCCTGGCTTACTGATGTTTTCTAGAGTGTTAGGCTAATTTTGTGTGGTACGGTATTTAACCCATATTATAACCTGACGTAATTTCTTTACTTTCCTTGCATCAGCAGTTCAATACAGTGCATAAGTTCAATTTTATATTCATCTTAAAGCTAGGACAAAACATGGATTTTCGAAACCTGATAGTGTAATGAGAATTAATTGACTGCAAATGTATCTGTATCCAAGGTCAATAAATCTATCCTGCTGTCAAACAGGATTCAACCATTCCCAGATCTTGGTGCATGACACAGTACTCACCTGATACGTGTTGTCGAAGGAGTCATACATAAACCTCGTGATAAGCGAGGTCTTCCCAACTGAAACCAAGAAGAAACAAACTATTAGAAGAATCTTGATGACACTTTCTTTTTGTACAGCTTGAACCCTAAAACTATTTTATTTGGTACTGTACCTATCTATGGACATGGCTCTTCAAACCCAAGGGAGAAAAATAGTGGGTGCAATGAAACTAAAGAATGCAAGAGGAATGTTAATATCCACATGGTCAAATGATTGTGTAACAGGTGGCATTTCTCTACCCTGTCTTTGGAGCTCCTCCCCTACACCCTTTGTAAAAGGAAAATGAATTATTGATAATGACCTATAGGCATGAGGTGCTGGTCCACTTATTGCAGCATTTCATAACATCTGAGCTGTTGCTACTAGATATTTTAAAAGTTTTCATAAGAAGGGCTTCTTTCCATCTAATTGTTAAAAAACAACAGCAGTTATTCATTACCGGTATTTAAAGATTTAAACACAATACCCAATACAAGTTGACCCAGCTACTTATAGGGGTGATGTCAGACCCTCCTGAAAATCACTAACATACCGTATACGGTATCAAGCATCACAGCACAGTACAGTACTGTACAGGTATATTACTGTATCTCCTCAACCTCATGCTGACTGTTGGATGCCAACTCTTGCTGTTGAAATTACTTAAATCACTAACTCCAAATCTGCAACATGGATAATTTTCAATACTGTTTTGGTGTTAAGCTATATAGACTAGGCCTACATAGCACTGTATTGTTAAATTTTACTGTAGGCTACGTGATTTTTTATGAAGGAGTAATCAACGAGGGCCGTGTAAATATGATTCCATAATGTCAAACTTTTGCACCACCTCTATTTTGGTTACATCCATACATTTCAATATTTTTTGTGTGTCTATAACATCACTAATAGCAAAATATAATAAAGTAATGTTTTCATTAAGCGGACAAATTTGTAATGTTGGGGTGCATCTACTCTTTATGCTGGCACACTGACTACCAGACACACACACATACACACTATTATTACACCTGCTGGGCACTATGGAGCAAAAGTCCTGCATCATATGAATGAAACAGAGTCATCAGAATTTATCTTTTGAACCAAAATCACAAAGACCAACAGCTATAGTTTCCCATAATATTCAAGCCTGTTTAAACCAAAGGTGTTGGAGAACTACAGTATTACATTATGACTGTACCAATACAGTACCGTACTCTCACTCTCTCTTTTAAGCTCACAATATTCGGCAGAAAAATGAAGATGAGTAAAATGAGGCTTGAAATTGGCAACACCTGGCTACTGCTTCTAAGCAAGGGGTTACGACATTGTGTCTCACAACTAACATGAAAATTCAACTTAAAATATCACAAAAAAGGGAAGATAATACTGTACTTCAAATAACTGCAAAGTAGTCAAAACATACTCTCAATCTTATCTTGAAATTCAGGCTAGACAAATAGGGTCCCTGATTGGTCCAAAAAGATAAACTATATGGTATCGGTAGTTTAAAAACTGCGAGCTTTTGAGTTTTGTACATGAATAAACTAGCCGAGACCAATACCGAAGCTACACTATCACTAGCCTATGTAATGTGAAAAATGCTAATGCATTTTAAGGGTTCCTCCATCAATTTATGTCTTTTTCATTGCCATATTTATAGTACAGTACAGTATATATACAGTATAAGAAAATCAGAGAAATAAAAGTTCTGAGAATGACCACAAACAACTGAAATTCCACTGGAGTTACATATAAATAAGGCAACACTAAACTATGTAGGCTATGTGTCGTATGCAAGAATATCATGGAGTTGACGAGGCACAGTACTGGAACGATGGTTATGTATTGTGTCAAGGAGCCGTCGTATCGTTACCACACCATCATCAATACCATGAACGTTCATGCATATGGCCAAATGAATTGTGCCATACCCTGGATTGTTTTTGTACAGAGCAAACCAACAAATACACTGGGAAGACACTACGGTAACTCAATATACCATAAATAGAATACAGTATATGGAAATTTTACTTTATAATAAGTCTGATTTGGGACATTATGACATACTGTATTATACATATCCTTCTTTGGCCTCATTACATGCCTTCATCACACATCTGGAAGCTAGATTCATCGAGTTCTTTTGTTAATTATTGTGTCTTATATGCTAGGGCAGGTGCAAAAATTTGAGTTAAGCCTGGGGAATAAAGGAGGTCATAATATACCCATTCCTGACACTGGCATCTATATTAAGGACCCTGTGATGTAGTCAGAAAATTGGAGGTAAACGAGTCCCTCAATTATTGCCACGAAACACACACACACACACACCTATTGGGAAGGAGCTTGTTTCATGGCATAGTTAGAAGGAATCAGAAGCCTCCAATATTCATACAAGATCACAGGTTCCTTAAAATAACAATGTGGCAATATTTTTGAAAAGGAATCTATTAGCTTGATGAATACAGGTGTGTTCATAAATAGTAAAGCATGTATTGTATGGTTTGTTTATACTGCACTTGTCAATACCCCTCCCCCCTTCACCTACTAACCCCCCCCCCCACCACCACCACCCAGCTGATTCACCCAAAATCAATGGTAGTCCCACGCCCTCACCCATACCACCCCTCCCCTCCCCCTCCCCTCCCTCCCTAGGATATGGGTCACCCTGGCATTACTCATGGGTCATTTCTATTATATTATTACTCATTACATCCTACTCTGAGCTTGGTAACTTGACAACTCAGCAGGTCAATCAGCAATTTATAGTGTCAACTCAGCAATGTATACTACCAACTTAACGGGTTACTCAGCAATTTATACTACTAACTCAGCAATTTATCCCAACTCAACAATTTATACCAACTACCAACTCAGCAAATTTGTATCCCAACTCAGCAAATGTGTATACCAAACTCAGCAACTCACCACTTTGCTCGCCCAGGAAGACAAGCTTGAATTTCCTAAGCGGGTTTCCAAATTCGCCCGACATGGACATGCTATTATCTTGAGTTATGAGGTAAATTTTGTCCCAGTGCCCTCAACGGGTCGGTGCCACAGCTCAAGAGGAAAGTAAGGTAGGTACACTACTAACACCACAGACAGTCCACCGCCACGTACTGACTCAATACACTTCCGGTGAAATGTCAAGCTGTGAAGACTCAGACACCAGATGGCAGCACGGGTACTACGGTCTATGCCATACCTAGCAAGACAAAACAAATGGAGTTATATGGTTATTATGTTATACTTTATGTGTCATTTTTAGCAGTGTATTTGCCTCAAGTTGATAGTTTATCTAAAATGCATATTGAATAGTATTATAGGTGGCAGCACAGATACTACGGTCTATGCCATACCTTGCAAGACAAACAAATGGAGTTATATGGTTATGTTATACTTTATGTGTCATTTTTAGCAGTGTATTTTTCTCAAGTTGATAGTTTATCTAAAATGCATATTGAATAGTATTATAGGTGGCAGCACAGATACTACGGTCTATGCCATACCTAGTACGACAAACAAATGGAGTTCATGGTTATAATTTATGTGTCACTTTTAGCAGTGCATTCTTCTCAAGTTGACAGTTTATCTAAAATGCATATTGAATAGTATTATGGTCAATATTTTCTGCACAATATATAAACGTGAACACATATCCCGCAGCATCCAAGAGTGGAATCATCTCCCATAGTTAATAGCCCCACTCTTGACACGTTTAGAAATAGGATCACCAATCATTACCTCCCCAATCCTAATCCTCAACCCTCAGTCCCTGACCCAATCCACCCTTATCCTAACCCCCTTCCTAATCCTCCCCTGGATCCTTAAATCCCCCGCATAACCCCCACATAATATGCTGCCCATGAGCGGCCCTCTGCGGGACCCACAACTTGAACTTGAACACAGCTTGCGATGTTATCCCTATTAAGTTTATCTTTGTCAGTACTGGATGCTGTATTTTATCAATTTTCCTTCCAATCTAGGACAAAGATATATGCTGGGGTTTCTTTCTGTGGCAGGATCGTGTGAGGAAACAACAATACAACACAGATGCAACGAGTAATACAAGGTTACCCCTCTACATATTTGTACAGAAAACTCTGCAAGACATACATCTAGAGAATGAATACGTACAGTATATGGAGGAGAGACTTTTCCAGAGTCGAGAAGCCTACTATGGTCGTAATTCTTGCCTAACGAGCCACTTGCTACTTAGAAGTAGCCAAGATATTTATGTCTGAGATTAATGTGGATTATTATGAGCCATGTGGCAGAGGACAGGCGAGAAGTAGACTCAGTTCGACAAATTATAGCCAGAATTAAAAATGCCAGATAGACTGGAGGAGGGGTGATATGATTGACAGCTATTGATTCTAATTTACGGCTGACATGATTGGTTGGTATATATATGCGGACAACATTCTGTCTCTTTGTACTTGGCAAGCTGTGTCTGCATATGCAGCCACCTGTCTTTCAGGGGTTAATTGTATAAGAATTGCATGATCACTTCACCCTGCCAGTTAAAGACTTGATCACTTCACCCTGCCAGTTAAAGAATCTATACATGTCAGTTCACTGTCGACTCAGTCCGCCTGAAGTACAATACAGTATTCATTGTTGTATACACTGTCCCTCAAATGGGAAGCTTAATTTGCACTATATTAGGGCTTTTTGGCCAAAATCAAGAGTGGCTAGATTAGCATTAAGCAGTCTATAAGAATCAGAATGAGGTAATTTAGCCGTTATCTAGGTATAATCAACACCTGTGGGAACAAATAAGCTGGGTTAGCACAAGAAACTCCAGCAAAAAGGTAGCTGGGGGCCCCTTTGCGGCTTTGCCCCCGGACACTAGAAACTTGGGTTGGCATGAAGCAACCGACAAAGACACAGCTCGAGGCATCACTATCTTCTGTGGAGATAAGAAAGATATCTGTGTAGTGTCAGTTTTCAGCCTGTCAACGCTTACTGCAGCACACAGCAGGCCAATGGATTCATTATTGACACGGACAGTTGGCCACAAGCAACTGGAATGGATAAGTATTATCCGAGAAGTGTATCCCATGTACAGTTTGCCACAAGATTCCCTGAACACGTCTAGCGAGATGTGGTAACCATATCACGTTTGTTTACTCCAGAGTAGTACAATAATAATACTGTAGCTTTAATATTCTCTGCATTGAAACTTTTCACCTTGTTTCCAATCGACCAATCAGCGTTCATGATGCATTCTGCGCCCTTCATTCACAAATTTTACTACTCTCTGGAGTAAACAATAGCGATATGGTTGCTGCATCTCGTTAGACATGTTTAGGGGATCTTGTGGCAAACTGTACATGGGATACAACACTCAGATAATCCTTATCCATTCCAGTTGCTCTATTATATGATCTATCAATATTCAATGGGGATAGTAAAAGTGTCTCTACTGCATCCATCTATTTTGTAAAAAGTAATTATCACAGAACTCAATGATGAAAGACATAAATCATATCATATAACCACAAGCAATAAATAAATTCCATTATGGTTACTGCACTAATATGCAATAATCTGGCTAAAATAAAAAAAACATTACAAACTGAATGAGCAATTGTAGACCTGCAGCAGTTCATGACATCTGGAATTGGATACTGGTTGGTTGCTTAATGTGAAGTGGGCGGAGAATCAATATCTTGGATATCACCGATTGGTGGAAGGAATCAGTGTGTTGTCCTGGTGTGTTTCGGTCAGCCAGAGTGTGTCATTGTGCTCAACAGGATATGGGAGTAGCAAGCCAACCATCAAAGTACTTGGAGTGAATTATTACATAATGGCATCTATTATAATATAATATGAAGGATACGGTCATTTTACACAAACGAAAAATCATACTGAATATTTTCATTCATTGGTGGTATACCCTTGCTCATCTTGTAATACTGTAGACAGCACATACCAACTGTCAGTCAGATATTAACTCAGTCAGTCACAGTCTTCCCAAACCATATTACTGTACTAGACTGTCACCCCTAATAGCAAAGGAGAGTATTAAAGTGTGATGGAATATGAGGGAATAAGTTATCTGGGTGTGAAACGCACCTATACAAATAAAAATTGAAAATGAAAGAAGATCTGATTACCAGAACAGTAAAAACACTACTGTACATAACTACAAGTAGGAAACACTAATTCAAGTTATATAAGTGGAACTGATGATGTAATTACATTCATTATGACTAAAATTTCACTGCACTTCAATGTAAAAAAAAATTATATCTCCTAAATTATTTTAGTCAGGCAACTATACAGTATATTTCTACAAATTATGTAATGTTTATGGATACAGTACCTAGTAAATCTTGACTGATAAGCTAATACAGCCACTATGTGCAAACACAGAATGCCAGGTGTGCTTCAGACTGTGGCACAAGAAAGAGACCAAACACATTACCGTGTGTACTATACTGTTTATCATCTTTAAAGTTCAATGCATCTAAAATTATTCATGGTAAATCAGTAAGTGTAACTTTCTATGCCTAACTGTATGAAAAAGTAAAAAGTAACAAATTTTCAAAATACCAATTAACGTATATCTTTAGAGATGTAGAGTAAAACACTTGGACAAGTCATGGAAATAACAATACAAAACCTCTTCACATCAACACTTGTAGTATAATAATAAAATAATGCCTCATTGACTTCCTACATTTACAGTACTGTTCTTTTGTCATCTTTGATCAAATATGGTATATCTCAAGCAGACACTGTATATGCACATCATATTCATGATAACTGTAGCATCTACACAATTTCCAGTTTCTCCTTACACTAAAATCAACTTCATTCCAAACTTCATCATCATTTCACTTTAAAGCCCACAAAAGTCATTTTAATAGTTCCAGCAATAACATAAATTCTTTCTAATAAATCTTTTCCCCTCTTGCCTCTCATGCACAAGTTCTTTTGCATTACCCATTCTTATTTCATGCTTTTTCACACACCACTCGCCTTGTCGTCTTCCCCTTCCCCTTTGTCCCTCAAAATCACTCTCTTACACCTGTTTCACCCATCCATTTTTTCCACACACCCATACCATCTGAAAATACTCCTCTACTCTGTACTCACACCACACCTTTCACAGATTTCAGTGTTCCTCTCCCTGTCAATTCTTCAGACTCTACACACATTTCTCAGCATATCCATCTGAACTGCTCTTACCTTTGACCCACATTTAACCTTAACCGGCAGTATTCACATATATTTCCAAAACATGTCACAAAAAAAAAAGTATAATAATAATTATATAGTAGATATGACAATATTAAAAATCATGAATACTGTACCTAACAGACTTCCTACATTCACTGGATCATCAGTAGAATTAATATTTTCCTTACATAAACATCAATTAAATCAAGCAGTCATATATACAGAAAAGAGCTTTGGAAAACCACAATGAAATTATGCATATGAAAAATTAATACAGGTGAGTTTATGCAGTTAACTTGTAAGATGGTTTTTTAAAATGTAGCACAGCAAAGTAAAAAATATAGTTGTGACTGAGATTCATCATTCACTATTTGACAACAGAAAGGTATAAATGACTGCTTCCATGTTGCATGAAATATTGTATGATTAGACTGGTGACTTGTGATAATGAGGTTATCAATAAGTGAACGGCTAACTACATTATCTGAATAGCTTAATATATTATGTACACATTTGGCATCTGCAGATACAGTATACTGAATATACCAGACCAGTAAATGGTACGTAATGGTGAGCATAATATGTGGTTTACAATATACAGATATTTCAATGGTATCAAGCAATATTTTAATTCTTTGGTATAGTACTGTATTCAACACAGTAAGATATCTAATTTTCCAATGGTCATTCACTGTGCATACAATCTATATAATCAATGGATATTTACATCAAATTATTTCCATCACATTCCAATATAGGTGTAAATGCAATGTAGCACTTTTCACATTTCACAATGTATTGTACTGTACTACAGGTATAATATGACTGAAGTACTGTATTTTCAGAAAGAGTATAAAGTATCTATAAGCAATAAAATGTTCTTTACTAACTAGAGTTCATCAGTACTACAAGAGAGACGGAGTAGTAAGTTACACTGAGTGCTGGCCACGTTTATCAGGTTTTCTTCACATGCTATATTGTACAGTACCTGTATCAAGAAAAATCTTGCTGTACTAGTCATTTTTTTTTCCATCAATCTCCTCCCCCCTTCAAATGGTTACTGACTAAGAGTGGGCAATAGAAACAAGTCCTAAGGTAGGCAAAATTGACTCTGTAAAACCCATTCTCCTATGCCACACCAGAATGCTTACTAAGCTTAATACAGCACTGCTAAGCACAGTAATTTAAAACTGGATTATAGTTCAAGAACAGTGAAAGAATATAGCACTACACTAGCAAGATTCTCTAAGGGCTCTTGGAGCCCACATAATACCAAGAGAAATAGTAATAAGTTTTAATTCAAGAATATTGAATTACCTTCCAATAATAATAACAGTTGTTGAATTTTCTAATTAATCCTTATATCCATCATATACTGTACTATAATTAGAAACTAAAAACAATGAAATCTGAAAATATTTTACTTTGTGAAGTAAATACTGCATTTGGATACTATACTATGGTCTACAGGTACAGTAAAATACTTATTTCCTTAAGAAGATAAATTTTAAAATTAAGCTACTTTCATAGTCTGACAACCCAACCCCTCCTTGCACAACCACTGTCTTTTTCACCACCACAACCTTGACCAGGAGAAAGGGAACTCCAACAAATGAACAGCAAAGATTCAATGCAACTTTCAGGCCTCTTAATCAAAATGAGCTGCTTCAAATCTTTGTTTAGGCCTCTAATCTGATCTATGGAGCAACCAGTTGACTTCCTGTCCTCAACCTCATCTGTATGGTTACGAACTTTTCTTCTTTTCTGGAATTTTGATGGTGGACTTGACACTGGAATAGTGGGTGGCAAGGAGGGATGTTACAAAAGTACTGTACATTATATGGAATGAATAGACATTAAAGAAATGGCATTAAAGCTAGTACTGTACATATGCAGCATAAAGGCAAGCAAATACTGTAATTTTATGCAAAAATATAAACAACATCATCTCACTAGTAAATTGGACTTAAGAAGCACCTTTCTTTCTAAGAAAACTTACAAATTCCAGCTATATTCACCATCCACCTGATGGATCTGGTGTCTTATGCTGCCCTCTCTATGCAAAGATAATGGGTGCTCATTTCACGAACCCATAAATACTGTAGTACGCTACTCTATAGGATATCAGGGGAACAAATTTTTGGCAGAACTAAGTATGTTAAGTATAATGTCATAACATAACATGAAAAAGCACTGAGAATGATAGTGCTGTACTGTATTCATAATTAAGTGCAACTTTACTGAAGGCTGTGTACCAACAAAATTTATATAATCTTTCCCTAAGTTACAAAATATTTTTGCTGCCTGATGCATGTGCAGTACAACATTTATCTAAAAAATGTTAACCGTTTCTTTTTACACCAGTTACTATCTGCCATAAACTGCTGTATAAGAAAATATAATTATTAATCAAAGGAAATTTCCTGTATAACAATACAGAATGATCTGGCAACATTACATGAATGAGGAAACAAATTGCGTGAAGAACTAGGGTGGAGGAGATCAATAGATAAGTACAGTAGTCATTATGTACTCTTGAAATGGAGGTTATAGAAGTTTAGGTAATCACAGTATTTTGGCATGAAGTAGTATAATGGTAGGTAAACTTGATATGAAAGTAAACTGCAAGAATAACAGACATAAAGCACTGTAACACAGGTGACTGGAGGCTTTTCTGTCATACCAATCCTTTGATACAGTGATTAAATTGGTGTAAGATGTCATTTTTTCTCTTTATGTTTTCAATGACTGATCTGTAATTACTCCAAGACTCAAATTTGATCTTTAACCCGTTACTGGTCGACCTAGTTGTACCATACCAAAGCTGACTTCTCCATAAGTCAACAATTTTTCTTTGATTTACGGGCACAAATGTTGCAAAGTTGATCATTTGACTCCCGCAACAGTGTAGCCGTGATGGCAGTGTGCCAAACCTTCCACTATAATCTAATGACACTGCACACTGAGTCTAATTATGAGTTGCCAAGATAACCATAAAAAGAGAACATGAGGTTGTAGGACCTTTCAAAATGCTTATTGTAGTTCTACGTACAACGCCAGCGCAAGGCAGCTTCTGATAAGTGTACAGTACAGTGGATCTACATACTGTACTTGACCAGTAATGAGTTAACTTCTAACTGATAATTACTGTTATAAAGTTTTCTCATTAAATTTCTCTATATAACAAAATATTATGCTTATCAAGTAAACCTATTTTCAGCTTCAGTATTTTTCACATTCCTTGTGTCAGTGTACAGGAAGTGGATTTGTGATGGAAGAGGTGATATTAGTTGCAGTATTGGAGAAAGAGACTGAGAAGTGTGATGGTGAAGAGGTGATCAATGGTTTTACAGCAGAAGAGGACTGAGGTACTGGATGGTGTGAGGAGAATTGCTGAGAAGCAAAACGATGATTATTTACTGATGGCATAACATACTGAGACATATGGTTTGGAGGTGCAACTGAACGGCGATCAGGGGTCAAAACAAGATTAGATAAAATGCGGCTGGACGAAAGTCGATCAGATGACAAGCGATAAGATGCAGGTGGCAGAGTTACCACTGGGTATGAAGTCTCCAGATCAGTGGCTGGCACCCCATCATCATCCTCGGTGAACACTGCAACCTCTGTGATGGCAACCCAGGACTTCTGCTTGGCCCCGACCAGGACCCTCAGACACTGAATCCCAACTGGGAACTTGCTCAAGAGTCCAATTGCATCGAGCTCTCCATTTTTGAAATTCTGGATGACATGAAAATTTTTGCATGTGGCACGCTTTGGGGTGTCCATTTTGATGAAGGTTGTAGACGCCTCAAGACTACCATCCATCAGTCTGTCACGAACCTAACAACAGATAAGGTACGTGTGAGATGGAGAGTGAGGGATTGCAAGTACACTCAATTTTAAGAATGTATAACCATGTTATGCAGATTCAGAATCATATATAGCATATACTGTATCAGGAATTGCTTTAAGACTACAGAAAATGCCTAACACAAAGGAAACTATCCACCTATCCATAGTGTTAGTGAAAGAGCCAGTCCTCCCTCCCTTCTCATTCTCCCTATTACATTCTCTTCACACATGTGATGTCATTCTAGTTTACTGGGAAACTTAACCAATTTTAAACTTTTATTCTATGCTATTTACATTCACTTTAAGCATATAGAAATGTTTCTTATATATACTTATTTCGGTGTTATACCTAAGGAGAATTGGCAAAAATTGTAGGTCAACTGTACTACTACCACCTACTTTTTTGTTGATTGTGGCTCCTGTCAGCACCACTATCCTGTTTACTCTCAGTGGTTCAGGAAAGAGGATGTCAAATGTGTCCCCTGGCTTTGGCACTCCCCAAAACATTCCAGGAGCAGAGGAATAGGCATGCTCTGCTAGGTAAGCCTTGTATTGTCGGATGGTTGTCACTACGTCTGCCGTTGGGTTGACATGCGAGAATCGACGTTTCACAAGGCTGTTGGGTAGAGAGGTAAGTATGCTATCATATGGTTGTGAAACTATAGTGGGGCATGAATATATCAAATAGTAATCATTATTAAAACAGAGCACCATGAGTTTAGATACCAATAAAATATGCCTTTCTACCTGAAGGTGTTATCTTTGAGAGACTGTGTTTTGTTTGCCAGTGTCGAGTGAACCCCTATGTGCTGGAAAAGTCCTGGGACCCTCCTTGTTGGTCGGTTCCGAGGTGGTTTTTCTGGGGCCATGAGTGACACCCAGTGGTTGATAAGAAGGTCTACAGGATGCTCACGGTAGAATGATACGAGGAACGATGCAAGTCGGTCAAGGTCAGAGGAACGTACCAGCTGCCCAATGCCAAGGAACCCTGCCAACTGGGATAAGAGTGTGAATGTGTAGTCGATATATCTACAACCGATCCCGGCTATCAGCATGGCATATATGTTAGACCCCCCTGAGAAATGTGAAAATCCAAGAACAGCAAACTAAAGTACCCTTCAAAAAAACTAATCTCGCTGTCTAAGTGACATACAGTACAGAACTGATCTATGATCCCATTACTATTTTTTCTGTACACACACATACAAAAGGTGCCGAGGTGTGAGGTCTGGTCAATCCCCACCCTCACGCACACATACAATAATCTTCAAATATGCACATGCGCACTCATACACTAGGGACCTTCAGATAAGGTAGGAAGGCTAGCAGTAAGAGTGACTATTGTGCAAGGGTTAATACTGTAGTTATGATAGGGAATTGTTCATTACGTTCAGCAACAACAGGTTATCTTCATTAACAACTAACCTGGAGTGTAATCCAGTGGTGGTCACGGTGGAGTGTGACAAAGTCCCTGATGGCAGTGACAAAGTGTGGGGCCGCCAGCACATCATCTTCAAGTACCAGGTAGTAGGTTGAGGTCTGGGCCACCCAGGAGTACCAAAACAAAAAGGCAAAATCCAACACCTGTACAAAAAGTAAAGTCATAATTTAAACATCTGATAAGTACTGTACTGTACTGTATAAGGTAAATGTCTTTGTCATCCATATCTACCAAAACAATAATGCATGATAAAATATTTCATTATCTCTTCATAGACCTCCCTTAGTATACAGAGTGTGGCTTTTCATTTTATATATACAGTTTATTGGCTGTCTAACATTTGCAATAGTCCACTTTACTGAAGTCTTGCTGAAGATTCCTCTTTTTCATGTGCTCCTCCACATACCCTTTTGACTGGTGGTTTTCCTCTCACACTAGGTCCCTTGTTCTCACTCCTCTATTCCTTCTACATCAACTATTCATCTTGCATTTTTTCCATGTGTTCAGACACATTCAAGGTATTATGATTCACTCTCTTACACCATGTCACCTTGTCCATTTACACAGTCACCTAATTGTTCATATTCTTAGCACCTACCCTTGGCTGGTGTGCTCTTTTCCATGTCCATGTTTCTGACACATCAGTGCTGTAGGATTATACTATTTCTCAGACCCTTATTCACCTCCATGTTCATACTTTGCCCTTCATGATTCTCACTGACTATGCTCTTGCCTGCCAATGCAGTGTAGTTTTTGTCATGCCCATGATGGGGATAGAAGGGAATAAGTTATCAACTATAAGGATGGATGGATTAAATTTGGGAGCTTTAAAATAATGTGAATACTGTACCTTAATACAGTAGCTTTCTTCTTCTTACCTGCTTAGTTCTCCACTGCACCCTGGCCACTGAGTCATTGTAGGTGCGTCTGATGGTAGTGAAGTCGATGCTGGGGTAGAGGGAAGGTGGAGGTTGCAAAACCCTTAGCAGACCTGACTGGATCTCATTGCTATACCTCACTCCAATCTCCAAGGCTCGCTGAGACCTAGGGAATGGCAAAAGTGATAAGAATGTACAGAAGAGGAAGGGGTCTATCAAGATCTACAAAAGAGTAGCAATTGGGATCACCATTTCATCAACAAAATACATCCATAATTTGCTTGATATTGTACGAAACTTGGGTTTGAGCTCTTATGACACTCCTGCTTCATAGCTCCATATTATAATTACTGACTAAGAATGCACCTGAGATTGGGGTCAGCATCAGCAAGGAGGAGAAAGATGAAGATATCATGTTTCTCCTGCTGTGTGGTCTCCTTGAGTATGCTGTCAATGGTGCGCTGTAGGTAGTCCTCTCGACGCCATACTGATGAGATCCCAATGGTGAGGAATCGCACACTTGGGAAGAAATAAGATAGGAGGACATCTTAAGGATAAAATGACAGACATAAGGTTGAAAAATACTTATAAAATAAGAGATGGGCCACTGTCACACTAATAGATCCTGATGGTGTAGGACTGAAATGGTTTGAAGGAAGGGGTTTAACCTTTTCAGCACACTCATGAAGTTAATACTGTCTACTGCAAGGAAGTATTTTCCAATGCCTTGACATATAAGGAAATATATTTACATTCAGTCACAACGAAGAGACTTTTCTCCCTTCCCCTCCAGCACACTGTGTTCACTGTATTATATACACATACCATATACAGACATATGAGTATATAGTACTATACTGTAGCTACATCTTTAAATCATTACTATGAAAGCTCTTATAGACAGTCTTGTGAGTAAACTTTTATACACAACTGTACATATATGGTATAAAACATACACCTTAAAATTTAGTTCATGTTTCAACAACAAAATAATGGGTTTAGACTATGTATGTCCTTAACAACACCAACCTTGTCTCTATATCTCCTGCATGCATTTGTCCACACTACTAACCTCTCCTCAGTGTCGACTTCACTGCCGAGGAGGATGGTGTCATTGGGTATGGGTATGGGGAAGGGCACACCTGAGAGTCCGTTACCCACCACCTGCTGGTAGTCATGGCGGGGGGTGGTACTGCTGCTGCTGTTGCCACCTGTCACCCCTACTGCTGACCCCCATATCTCGCTCTCATGCCCACACACACCTCAACACATCAATATAGACTCCAGTTATTAAAGTATACCCTGCATATCCTTATAGTTTCAAATACCTGTAGAGTATTTAGTTACATATTAAAGAGGCTGAAGAACCATCTTGAAATAATAACATAATTATGAGGTTAATGAACTCTCTACAATTCTCTGACCAAATAACAATTATATCACAAGACTTCATCATTTGCTATTTAGTTTGTTTTGTTTGGCATAAACTGGTCAGCCTAGAAAGACATATACCGGTATCATTATTACTCATAAAATTAGGCAGAAAGGAAGTAACCAACACCTTGAAACTTTACTCAATTCTCTCGGGGCTTCACAAGATTGTTTTGAAGATAAAGGAAGAAAGACAGTCCCGGCTATGCCTGGATTACAGTGCATCCAACATTACACACAACCAGGTATGCCCAGGGGGGGGCTGACTTTATTCTCTGTGAATATTAGCCATCCTCCACAGGGCTAGAATAAAGATTGTTGTAGGATCTGGTCACTTTCTAGTGGATTTGATGAGATCTGCCCACATGGATTAAAATTCTAAGTGAGGTGTACTGCAACCGGAGGCTCTCTCTCTCTCTCTCTCTTTTTTTTTTTTTTTTTTTTTTTTTCACTGCTGTGTTGACCGCCAGCACACAGAGGGTGCATTTGCCTTTGCATGCAGCAGTGTTAACTCCCTCCCCCTTATGGTCCCTTCAGGGCTGGTCTCATGGAAGGTGCGGCCCCACTTGTAGCTCGTGTGGTAACGAGGACTTGGGCCCACAGCACTGGCTGTGGGATCAAAGACCTTCCCCTCAATCTCCCTGGTGGTTAGAGGCCCCCAGACTCCCTGGTCCAGTAGGCTCTGGTCCCATTTCCCTAGGATGTGCTTTGGTAGCCCAGGCATATAGGGCCAGCCCCTCCTTTATATTAATTTGTTTTTTCACTGCGACCAGAGTGTACCAGGGGTCTGTGGGGCAGGAGGCCATTCTGCCCCAGAACATCAACATAAAAAACACACAACCAGGCAAATATCTACAACTCACACCCAACATTTATACATTCAAGGCTTTTTATCTACACCTTTGTGTCCGTAGCTGGTGAAGGAGTAGAGCCAGAAGACATTACAAGAGAGGAGGAGGCCAGATACCACCACCAACACCAATGGTGCTGGAGTACTGCTGCTCATAGCCTCACATCTGCAAACGAAAAATTAAAGGAGAGGAAAGCTTGAAAATACAGGCTTAATGTCATCTGAACATGTTGAGAAACATTAGCCTCACTCTGACACTCACTCCACTTCCTTATATTTCTTTATACAACGATAATACTTTAGTGTTCTTTCTAACTTCGATGGAACCACACAAAAAGTAAAGTTAGGCTACCATATCACAGACTACCTATATTTCAAAACATTTCTAAAGTTTTTATTTTACTGAGGCTGTCTTGAAACAATATGAAAGCTCTTCTATACCTTTAACTGCAGTGCTCTTTTACGTGACCTGTGTTCAGCAGGCCTACTTTATATTATCGTAATGTTTTGATCTACTCATTAGCATTGCCTCTCCAATTTTACATGCATCATCAACTTTCCCATCCTTTCTCGCACCTATATGATGCCATATGCAGCACACACAATTATACGAATCGCCACAGTAATCCAATTCAAGGTAACATTTGTTCGAAACCTAACAAGGCTTGAATATGAAATACATGTATGACTAATAAGAGAAACACCATCATAATATTATAAACTTGCACACCCTTGGTCTATCGAGTGTAAGTAAATAACTCCTGGTCCGAGTCGAGTAAGTTTAATGACGGGTGAATTCAAATTTGTAGCAATTTAACTAGGCTACTTAACGTTGCTAACTGATCGATCTGGTTTGATAAACTACAAATTACAATTAGTGTATATTTTTCCACAAAATCTGGTTACGCCATATGAACTCGAATCTACTACTGATATTATAACTAAAGTTAACAAAATGCCGTATTGAAATGCATTGGTAATTGCTGAAAAAAAGCGTATGTATACCCCCACTCAGGCACTCAGTAACTGGATATGCAATGTGGTAATAGCACCTAGGCCACGAGCACCTCATATTACCTATGTGTACGGACAGAGACACAGCACCTCACAAAAACTATTATATATGTGATCTTATACTTACAAGTATTGTCCTCGTTTACATCATAGCTCATAGCAATAACATATTAGATATCCTGACCATACACACGGCACATCATGACATATAACGTATTTCATGAAGGATTAAACAGTGGCGTGTGTGTATTGTAAAAGGCTGGCTTACTGTATTTAAAGTGCATGTGTGCACGTAGGCCTACTATAAAGAAGTGCTTAAAAGTATTTACAGACGCTGAAAAAGTTTACATGTGTGCGTAGGTACCGGAACTGTACGTAATTGTGTCATCTGCAAATATGCTAAAGCTACGGTTTATGCTAACACCAAGTCATGTATTATATAATATGAATTCCGTATATTTCCGAGAAAGATTAGAGATTTGTGAGGAAAGGTAGGCCTGACATCACCAGTGCTGTGAGTCATTAGTCTAATCAACTTATCTTACCTATGTTCGCTACATATGTCCCTACAGCTTATTGGATGGAAACTGTAGACGTCACTGACCTAACTGATTAACTCTATTTAAATATGGGAATCGTATTAGCAGATTTCCTTCCTTGCCAGATGTATACAACCTATAGGTTTGTATGAATTTAGCGAAAGTATCAGTAAGTATGGCGCATATTTCTTTCGTATATACATTCGTTTAATACTACCGTATAGGCCTAGTTTAGGCAAGAGCTTCCAGGAATTGGGTAACAGAGTTTCCTGAACTCTTATGTGACTACTGTGAGTTTGTAATGTATTAATGGAGAACAATTAAAGAAATAGAACCCATGACTGGAAACTGAAATGGAAAATAAGGCAAACTGGTTGAAAAAGAAAAAAATCCTCACAAAGTTTAGGATTATTATTTTTTTTAGGTTTTGTTATACCTACATCCTCATCCTATTATTTTTGCCACCACACTGTGGTTCTGTTTAATATATTATGGATGTAATTATTCCTTGGTTTCATTCATTGGCAAGCGTGGTATGTCTTGTAGACTATAGTAAATGCATGCATAAACCTAGCTTTTTAGTTTTACTTTCTTTGCCTTCAGTCACTGTAGTCCGTGTTGGTAGGCTATGGAAAGCATAGATGGTTTTGTCTATTTACTCCCTTGAATCTCGCAAAAATACTTTGCAAGAAAATGATCTATATCTTAATTTTGAACCACGTTGCAATAAGTCTAAGGAGGATAACGCCCGCTTTTATGTATCTGGAATAGATGGCGAGTCCAGATCTGGGAAACCAGCCAGTTAAGAAGAGTACAATAAACAATAAATACACAATAATATACACTCACCAGTTCTTCTTCCATAGACTGCGCTGCCATGACAAACAATTAGGCTGGGGCTATATCTTCTTTCTTACCAGAGTTCACTACTATTAGTCCCAGACCCACCTCATTGTGGCAGCCAACAGAAGACGCTGGCGACTGAAAAAAACCCGTCACACCCACCCTCCAGATAAGAGAGGCACTGATTCCCTTCCACCCTTGTCTGCACTGGGTGGCTCAGGCTGGGTAAAGCTATCCACCTCTGGCCGCCGCCTTCACTACATCCTACGTTGCCAAGTCTCTTCTCTCACAACCGTGGGAAATGTAGCCCAAATCAGCAGCAGTCCTCCTGTAGCCAAAAGTGTACAGTGGTAGTGATAATGTTATCCTTCGTATACTTACAGTAGTACAGCCCAAGGTGTACGGTAATATTTGTAGATTTGTCCCTCAATCGTTCACTGTTCAATGTGGGTTGATTTCATCTCTTGTAAGTGTCATATAATATGAAATATATAACACTCACATTATTACCGGTATGTCCCACGATAGTGCACATGATCCATGGTATTGATTGTAGCTAGGCTATATAGGAAAGATCATCGTGGACACTCTAGATTACATTTTCGCATATACATCACTATAGCCATTTAGTCATGCTATTTTATGTTTATTATTCATATTTTTACTTGATAAAATATTATAAATACAAATAAATTAAAGCGCGTTTAACAATACACCTTCTGTGATTTAATCGCTCTTCGTCGTTCAGTTACCAATAAAATTATTTGTCCAGCGTCTTATATAGCTGTATCTTATTACACACTGACTTGGAGAATAATCGGCGAATAAAATTCATCTATTCCCTCTCTACTCATCCACAGGGTGATGTGGACTTCCCGCAGAACTAGCCCAACTTTCATACAAAAATCGAGTCCCTTGCAACTATTGCTTCTGTAAACATTACGATCTCTTTCTCTCTTGCATAATATGCATTTCTCATATCCTAGCTATGCATATTGTTGCATGTAATTTATAATTATTATAAGAAATGTTCGAAAAATTAAGATATTCTCTGTCAGACATGCTTGATTTGAGGGTGTTGGTAACGGCTTTTAGCGCTCGTAGACGCAGCATTTACTGCAGTTATATGAGTTTGGCTGTTTGCTCTTCTCTCAATCATCGATCCTATTCCTATCTTCTCCATAAATTATCTTCTCATCATCAAAATACACATGAATATGTCACAACATATACCATAAAAAAATGTATGCTCTCTTTTTATTTTGGACCTTTCCGACGTGTATTTTGAGTTTAAAGCTGAACCGCCTGAACGTATGAGAGTGGAAGACTGGAAGCATGTAGGCCTCACAGAATGTCGGGCTTGCATTTGTTTGTGTGTTGCTTGCAGTTTTGATTATCTAGTGTATAAGCTGTTCCTGTCTTTAGTTTCAAGGGTATGCTTGAATTTGAGAGCCTACCTAAGTGGCCTGTTGTATTGCTCTTGAACTTCATGGATCGATCACTCCAATAAACTCGTTCTCTCTCGCCCGAGTACATTCCCTGGCCTGTCGTATTCCTTCATTTCTTTTCTCTCTCTCTCGTGCTTGTTGTTTCACTGCATCTATCACCTTCACCCTTATCTTACACGGCCTTCTAGGCCTAGGGCGGTCTTCTTTAATTTTCAGTCTCTCTCAACATTGCGGCATTTTTACTGATATATGTACTGTACAGTAGGCCTACGTTCTTTTCCATCAATCATGTTATCATGCCTATAATATTGCTATTGGAACTTACGACGCCTCGATCTCGGTGGATTCAACCAGCAGAAGGGTAATAAAAGAGCGTCACAGGAGAAAGGCCTCCATATTTTATAGCCACTGCAAACACTTTTAGTAGTAACAATAGCCAATTTTTCTGCTCCACCTATCCTATCCCCGTCTTCTCAGCTGTAAAACTCGTCTGGACACGGTACCTGTAGGCCTACCCCAGCTGTAAAAATCGTCTGGACTCTTGTACCTCAGCTGTCAAAATCTGTTTGTAGCCTACTTGAACAATGTCAGTGACACTGTAACAGTCACAGTGAGGTACTTCTCTGCTACTCATAACATTGGTTATGTTTCATTTACATATGACTGAACGTTTAATGTCACAAAAATATTTTACTTCTCACTAAAATGGGCTCTAGCAGACAGCACTAAATAACCTTTCAAAAAAAAAAAAAAAAAAAAAAAAAAAAAAAAAAACGGGTCAGGCTACAGAAGTTGAAAGAGAACTCTCTGAAAAGCCCCCAATCAAACCTTTTGGGGAGGGAAGGGAATAGTACAAGATACTGGATGATAAATTTAATTAATAAATACCAAGGCTTTGAGAAATCAAACAAATTGAGATATATATAATATTCAACAAATTATATTTATGGTTATTGTAAGCAATTATCACATGCTTCTGTACATAATTTTCACTTCTCGCTGATATTAAATGGATTGATTATTAATGTGCATGGTAAGTCTACTCTTGACAGCCTGGCAAGATGAGTCCCACACAAGTTGGTTATCAAAATGCTGCAGAGATGTGCTAGGAAGCATATTATATACCTGTACTTGACATACTGTATTTGATGTGAAATGACCATGTGTGTTTCAATCATTGATGGATGATAAAAACTGGGACATGTGATAACCATCATTACTGTACAGTCATGAATTGACACTAGTGATAATTCTCCAATAATTCAGCTGATAACAGAAATGTATTTTAGTATACAGAGGTTTCTGACATCATTATATGTTAGATGGTTACTGAAGTCATTGTGAGTACAGTACAAAATATTGCTATCGTGTTATATATATGATCACCATCACACATTTAAAAATTTAAAAATAAAATTCAGCTTAGAAAAAGTACTATGCACAGCAAACCTGGTGGTTCTCTTATTTATGTACAATATTGTACTTTACTCATGAAACTGTCGCCATACAATATCATGGATGGCAATAATCACAACACGAATCAGTGTACTGTACAATGTGAATTTAGAAGCTGTATATCAAAATACATATTCTACAGGAGTATAGGAAATATATTAGTCCATATGAGAGTTCTACTGGTACTCAAATTAATTCTGAGTAGTGTACATAAAAACTTGTAGAGATTACTATACAGAGCGTGGACATTGTCAACACCAAGTTATGAGTGACAACAGCAGAAATGAGTTACTGGGAAAGCAGTATAGGGGATGGCATGGATGGACTGACTGACTAATGAGGAAGCTCATAAGCAATGTGGTTTTAAAGTGTATGTGTTGAAAGTGCCAGGAGGAGCACCCTGAGATGGATCAGCCACATGGAACCAATGGAGAGAGAGGCCAATATATAATTATGAGTGAGGTGGTGAAGTGAAGAGAAGGGGCATACAGAATATTTGGAGGGATTGAGTTGAAAGATACTGTACATAGAAGAAAGGGGTGTGAATTGGTGGGATGGATAAATATTCGCAGAGGACAGAGCAATTTATTTATGGCCACCATATCTTGGATTATGTGATGGGAAACAGATCAAATAAATCTATGGATAATTTTCCTTGCATTAACTTGCATTAACAACAAATATG
Source organism: Petrolisthes cinctipes (assembly GCA_033782935.1). Taxonomy (NCBI): domain Eukaryota; kingdom Metazoa; phylum Arthropoda; class Malacostraca; order Decapoda; family Porcellanidae; genus Petrolisthes; species Petrolisthes cinctipes. The sequence goes on along the minus strand of JAWQEG010002196.1, from coordinate 227,751 downwards.
GAATTGCACTGTTGACCTCTACTTTTAGTGGGTTCACATATTTGTAGATTATATGAGAAATTAATTTTCAACATTCACTAGAGAAAAAAGGACAAAAATATGAGGGTGATGAGCATGTATGAGGGTGGTGAGGTGGTGGTTGTCCTTCCCTGACCTCGTCGAGATAAAATTGGGTAAAGAATAAGATGTGCCGGAAGCTAGTTACCTGCACTAGGCTTCCACACTGAACAATGAGAGACAGCAATACCTAAATAGCAGTTTGGGATCCTCATGTGGCATGTATAAGAGGGGGTCAACAAGAGTGCAAAATTCAGTATGGAGGCAATAAACTGTCAAAGGGATCCAGCAAGCATTGCAAGAAGATCTAATAAAAATGGATATTTTCTTGCATTAAACTGACCAGAATTTATGATGATGATGAGCACTGATTAAGGGCTAGGTTTAAGATGTAAATATTATTCATTTATTTACAGAATCTATCTACTGTATACTGTCAACCTTACTTTCGTAATTACAGTATCTATAATGAAGAACAAAATGCCTGCAATATGTACTGTATAGTACATAACACAAGCAGTGTATTAAGAGGAAATTATTTCACAAAAATAAAATTCAAGTCCTCTACTCAGTGCGAATGTACAGGGAATTTAACTTCTCTACCACTAATAGTAAACAGATATTGTACAATTGCCCACACCAATTTCTTCTGTATGGATGATGATAATAATAATAATAATAATAATAATAATAATATAATGAGAACTAGTACCAAGCCCACAGATTATTTGGCACTAAAATAAGCCTGGAAATGGTGAAAAGAAGTTAAACTTAAAATAGGTGATAGAATAAACTATAATACAAAGAAAGCTATATATTATAGGTCTGGTCGGGAAGAAGGATGATAGATGGAGAAAAGAAGCAGGAGATAATAGACAAGGTTTCCCATATTAGAGGAGAAACATGAGAGTTCCACTTAACTATATTCAGCCATTGAATCTGCTGTCATGTGATGGCAGTGTTTTAGTAGGAAACTCACTTGCATAATAGGCAAATCATTGGTTTATTATGGTTTCATGAGAGCTTACACATTTATGTCTATACTTCAATCATCATGAAGATATTGATATTAACCCTTTTTAGATCAGAATTGTGACTCAAAGACTACAAAATACACCTATTGTTTGTCTGTCAAGTATTGCATATTAGTTTGATTTTGAGACACAGCCCCTTCTATAAGTGAAGCAGCTCTTGCATATTTCACCCTTTTAAAAGTATCTGCCTATAGGCTAGGTGCATTTAATATTGCATGCACACAGTTAGGGCTGGATGGTGCTTGTGCACCAGTTTGAGATTGTGAGGAGACTGGGATGTTCCTCAATCTAGATATTATAGCATGAGGGGTACTGGGATGGCTGCTCATCTTTCAATGATCAGGCTAAGTTAACTCAGCCTTGGGGCCCTACAATCCCTTAGGGGGTTAAAGACAGATGTTTGTTTTAAAACTTTGAAGATTGGTTACGATTCAAAAATTTTGGTGGGCAATTGTACAAATTATAATAATACAGGGTAACTGTACAAAGTAAAATAATACACCACAATACCAACTCCTTTGACACAGTAGATTAAATATTGTAGGAAAGTACAAAATATTGTAACAAACTAATTGGTACACAAAGTAAAAATTGAAAATTCATAGAAACATAACAACTTAGACTGTAATTATGGAAGACTTGATACAAGTCACTGTTGCTAGATTGAGCTTATTGCACAGTAAGCAACTTATTCAATATATATACAGTACTTATACTTTTAAATTAAAATGAAACACACACATAGTATCCATTCTAAACATGTACTGTAAGTATACCATACTATCATGTCAACAAAGGGATTAAAAAATTCTCCTGATTACAGCACACAGTGTTGAAAGAGGAAAGGATATACTGTAAGTATACTTTGAGTTATGATTTATAGTGCGAGATTTATTCGATGGTGAAACTGTTATATGAAGACATTCCCGACTTGCAATGGTTATTGGGTAATGGTGAGGGAAGGAGCTTCTTCCTATTATTATTATTATTAATATTAATTCTTACTACTGTATTATTACAGTACAATATTAATTTTTTATGGACAATATGACAGCATGGGCAAAGTTACCAACTCTGAGGCTGTGCCAAAAACAACTTGCACACACACACCATAAAGTGTTATCTGGCACCCATTAGCAAACTGAGACAAGATAGGAATATTCTTAATACTACAATTGGATATACATTGGAAATTCCATTTGGAAAACAAATTTCTCTGCCCCTCCACAGACCTTCAAACTACAAGTTCAGTATGCAAATCACTGAGGCTCCTCCCCATGTAAATGATGTATGTTTTTGTCAATTATTATCCATAGCAAATCAGATAGAGCTTTATGGTAAAAATTTTTGTTTTTAAATACAGTATTATATGTTTTTTGTCATTTACTGCTTTTTTCTATTTTGGACACCAAGTTTATACTATACAAGACTTAAAATAAATACAATAAATACATCAATACCCTTATACATTAACGGTATAAAAATACATTTAGTCAATGTATATTATAACTTTCCAATACCAATATACATATTATACAGTAATGATGTAATTCAGATGTTAAACATAAAAAAATATGAATTACAGTAATTTACTTATCACAGGCCAGGTTAGAAGACTGCATACTGTACAGTAATTTCTCATATACAGTACGTACTGTATACCTAATAATAATGATGGTTCTTTGTGACAAAATATATATACCTTGCATCCACTATTGCATTTACAGCAACCTGTAACAAAATTACAGTACTGTACATAAATTTTTCTTCTATTATAAAACTATATTCAATTCAGGATTCAACTACAGTAATGATTTTCAGTACTGTAATAGGCTATATGTCAGCAAACCTTAAGTGGAAAATTTCTCACCAAGATTTTCCTGATTCTCATTGCATACTACTGTACTTTGTCTACCACACCTTTGGTGTGGTAAACAATAAATCATTAGATTAAATTGAATTACCTTTTAACATTTTATATGGAGAGCATACAGCATCTTACAATTACAATGATTCCATATACAGTAATCTGAATAACTTATTTATATTACACACTAACACATGCATACTATATACATGAACTACCCATACATTTCTTTGTGAAGGAAATAATTATATTGTTTACATTAGAGTTGCACTTTTGTCAAAGAATGATTTTGGTATAATGCAGTAAAACATTCAAAAGCTGAAAAAACAGCTCCTCCTGATGTTTCTGCTTGATTATACAGTGCAAGATTCATTCAACACATATTCACTAATTCTTCACAATCTTAAGCATATTAACCTAATTCCAGGTACTTTTGATATTAACAATTAAATAATGAGCAATGTATTGCAATTTTGCCAGATACAGTACTTACTACTTACATTCTCGCATAATTTTTCCTCTATATACTGTAGAAACAGTCATCTTTGCAAAACTAATGCTATCTTACCTTAGGAATGTGAGTAAATAACTACTGTACAGTATGATTATAACTGTATGTTACTACAGGCATACAAATCAGGCAGATACATATAAAATTGAATATCCTATTCAGCATCATTACAGGGAAGATCATCAGCTTTGTGTTTAGATTAATTTTGGAATTACAGGTACAGTATGTATATAATCTTAGTGTGTGCTAAAGTTTACTGTATAGTACTGCATCTACATATATTATCATATATTATAATCATAGGTTTACACTGTGCATACCTATTGTATATACTTGTAGCAATGCAGAAAGAAATCTTGCACACACTCTGGCATAATTGTACAGGTAAATTTAGGTAATGTAATGTTAATAAAAAAAAAGGACTAGTCAGAAAGAAAAATGATAATACTGTATAAGGACAAATATCACTGCTGATGGTGTCATGGTCCATTAATAATCCATTATGGATTCTTCTAAATCAGCTAACTAAAAAATGGTTAGGTATAGCATACCTATAATAGTACACAGCACTTATAATAGGTAACAATATTAATGACACAAGATTTTTGCATAAATAAATAAATATGTGGTCAAGATTTGCTCAATAATTTTAGAATATATTTCTGCAGTGATAAGATTGTAAAAATGGATATTTGACTTAAGGCCCCCATACACAGTGCGATATGGACGCGAGACTGGATCGCACAGATGGAAACATACAGCCCACACTTGGTCCGACTGTATCTAATGTCCACCAGTCAGTTGTTTTAAATTTGGTGACACGGTGGAGAGTGCACCTCCTCCTCCCTCTCTAAATGGCACTCCATAACCAGGAATTATTTATGTTGGTAGCTGCCGCGGTCACCATAAGGAAGAAAATTGACACTAGTAACAGAAAAGAGAGAAAATGAAGCAAAGGTTGGCTACTGAAATGACAAAAGGTGTCTCATATTTCATTGCTGGATGAACTGATGAACTGAAACTTGATCCAAGTGAATGGTATAACTATTTATGTATGGACCAGGACACATACTGCTGTCACTTGTGACCCCTCAAACAGAGAAAAAAAGACACTAAGTGTCAGGCAATAACTCCACATGAATAGATCATTGCACTGCTAGTGATGGACTGGCGAGACAGACAGTTGGTCTTACGATCAGCACATACAAGGTGCGATGCGATCTGAACCGAACAGAGCAGCAGATTTCAAAATCAAGCAGTGTCAGACCTCCCGTCAGACTAAGATCAACCCATACATGATCCAATCTGATTGGGTCCAACCAGATATGCCAGCAGATCTCACCACCAGATAGCACTGCATATGGGGGCCTTTACAGATGACTCACTGAATGCATTAACTTTTACACTGCTAAAGTCATCAATATATTCTACATGACAATTTATACCGTTCATTCATACCCCTCAGGCACACACAAAAATTTAATAAAGCTCACACAATTTGTGCAGGAACTACAGAGCTAAACAAATATTGGAGATGAGGTAATAACACATAAATATCAAAAGCCTTGAATTAAGGGAAATGAGGCTCTTAAAAAGCACTATGCTCTATTTGTGTAGCTTTGAGCAAATATCTTAGGAAATTCTCATTTATATATGCCTCAGGTATAATTCATTCCCATACTAGGCTATACTTATGTGAATTCATAACATGTAAAAGTTATGTTTAAAACCCTGATTTTCTTTTTATTACCTACCAAACTACACTATATTTCACATCAATATCAACATGACTTCCTCCTAGTGTGATCAAGGGAAGAGCCATTCACAATCCAGGCAAAAGTACACTTTGAAACTGCAGGTTATGTACTGTCTATTCTATATAGACTAGAATTATAATAGCACTTGCCATGTGATTAATCCAGATAGTTTTACTGATGTTAGACATAATAATAAAGATATTTTTACTTAAACTTACAGTATAACAAATTATTTCCATTTTGAAAAGTGTTGGAAAGAAGAGTAAACATGGAATTGTGTAGAAAAGGTCTGTTTCACACATGATATTTGCAAGTGATGTAGTACAGTACTATTAGCAGCAGTTAAAGGGATTTAGAAAGATTTGTGAATGGTTTTGCAGGGGTGTGTGAATGTCGCCATTTAAAGGTCGTTGTAAGTAAAAGCAAGGTGAAAGTGGAGTACTGTACATGGAAGAGTCAGTGTGAAACATGTACAGTAAGTAGATGGTGAGAATCTGGCAGTGGTTGAAGAATGTAAATTCCTGGGACTAATTTTGGTCTAAGAGAGGCTGCATGGGTATTACAAGCTTCAGCCAGACAATAATATTATAGTACCAATTTACAGCACTTATATACAGTATTTCCTTTTCTAACTTGTAGTGTAGATCTGCATCGAAATAAGACGCTTCCATGTGTTTTACTGTATGTTAACTTTCTCTTATTACAGGTACAGTACAACTATAGTTTTCTTCCATAAACTCATCCTGACCCCGTCTCATAAACTTTTAAGTCATATCCCTTCTCCATCCCTTGAAAGCTTCACCACCCCATGGTGCATTGTTGATCATGATGACATATCTTCTTCAAACCACATCATACTATTTCTCTCGTGCCTTTCTTACACTAAATCTTTGTCATCACATCTTACCTTCACATGTGTTACTGTTTTATCCTTCACTTGTTCTCTGAGCTTCACATTTCTGTTGACAAGGTAACAGGCACACATAAGGGATGTGGCAAAAAAGATACACACCACAGAGAAGAACATGAGGGCATCATAGCTGCCAGTCTGGTCTACAATAAAACCTGGAACATAAGAGACATTTCAATTAGCCTACTTGGTGGGTCATGGCTTGGCAAACTGTTTTATTATATGCTTCTTGTAACTACTGTTAACGCTCGTTAAATATCCATATAAAAAAGGAGCGTTACACTACAGGTACAGTGCAGTATATAAAACTAAGAATTAAGTTGCAAGGTCTGCCATTTCATAATCCTCTCATGGAATTGTAAAATCAAGTACCTAAATTTTATATATAGCATTCTATTTTTGTATTTTTATTATATTCTATATACTGTATAGTGTTATTTTCGGTTAGTTCATTGGTGTTCATTTTGACATCCACTATTCAACACTTCCATAATAAATATTTAAAAAGCAAAGAATCTCTATGCACAACAGCATGAATAATACTATGTAAAAAATTACAACAAAAAGCATAACAGAACAGCACCAAAACATACTGTATATCATGAAAGTGGTTTCTCATAAGAGATAAATACTCACCTGCAAGGGGAGCTCCAAATAATGCTCCAATTCCACCCAAGAATAGAATGTGTCCAAAGACAATGGGCAGAAAATCTCGGCCAAACACTTGTGATGGTGCAACAGCAATGAGGATATTCTGTGCTCCATACATCACTCCAAACAGAAATGACAGAGTAATGAACTGTGTACTGGATGAGATGAAGATGTGGCAGAGAATGTCGATGCCACAGAAGAACATTGCAATCGTATACAGCAAAATTGAGTCAAGCCACTGTGTGGGAGAGAAACAAGGAGTTACATGCTATAAAAACAGACTTTCTTGTATGTTAGTTTTACATACCTACAATAATCATACTGTAAAGTACTTTACTCATTTGCCACCTTGTAAATATTATGAAGTTATAGCACATAAAAAGAATTTCATCATAAATTTGTCTGACAAATTACTGTATGATACAGTAGAAGGTTATGGCTCAATTATTTATTTTCCATACCTTGAATGAAAGAAGAACACCAACAGACAATCGGCCAATTGCATCACCAATCCCCAAACTGGATAAAGCAGGAGAAAAATATTCGCCAAGTCCCTTGCTATTGGCAAAGTCCATGTAAATAATAAAAATAAAGAGAGTAGAGACCATACTAAAGAAGATGGCAAAATCAAGAAGCCAAAAGCGTAAATCGAGGAGAGGATGATTGGACTGCTCCTTGAAGCTGGGGGAAAGAAAGGGAAAAATAGATTAAAAATGAGAATAGTACTAACATTAAAAATAGGAATGCAAGGTACCAAACATTAAACCCTCATTATACAAAGGACCTATGGTCAATAAAATATGCCATAGAGTCTGTATTTACTGTAAAGTACTGTATAGGATTTTTTTGGAATTGTCCCTGTAGGGAAATAAATTTCATCAAGTACTGTTCTATACAGGGGGAATTACTGCTAAAGGGATTGACATCCAAGATGTTATGTACTAACCTTTTCCTGAATGAGTGAGTAAACAACTTTACTCGCTCCACCATCAATTGACACACAGTCCTTTGTTCTGAAAACTGTGAAAAGATGTAATTTATTAAACAGCTCATTTCAACTCTGGAAAATATTCCACCATGCATATATGAAGTTTGTAATAGACCATCTTTCTGCTTACATCATTTCTACTCCTTGTTAAAGTAAAGAACAAGAATTAGAATTTCTACTCCTCTAATTATTATCAATTTACTTTCTCTATTATCCATTTCACTTTACATCATGACTACTACACTTATCAGAGTTATTATGCTCTACATTTTATAGTCACTCTTATCTCCCTTAATCCTTTCCTCTTGCTCTCTTGTCATTACTATCTATGTGGAGACTACCATTTTCACTAATTTTCTTATTTCTTACCTACATCTCATGACCTCATTCAAGAACACAATTGATGTACTTATATAACAGGAAATAAATGGATGGTTAACTACAAATCATCCATTACCAAATTTATTGAGTTATCCTCTTCCTCTTCCATACAGCAACTGAGGTCACAGTCTCCCTCTCGCAGCACAAATCTGGGTCTTCCTCCTGCTGCCCCGCCCTTCAGACTCTCTACCTCCCGCTCCTGATGTGGGTAACATATCTCCATTTGAGAGGCACGACTAAAGCTCTGAGGGTTTGACTTGATTCCTCCAAGGCCCAGCTGAGGAAAGAAAGGCAGTGAGTATAACTGAAACCATATATTCATTGTAAATTTTCAAATATGAGTCAACCTTGTTATAGACCAAGGTGCATATGGAATTGATCCCAGCCACAATGGGGGTCTTCATCCTGGCTTAGCTCAGTAGAAAATTGATTACAGATGGGGAAGTGTTATTATATGGAAGTAATTCATAAGGTTATTCAACTTTCCACCTATATTGTGAATAATCATCTAAATATGTATGCTCCTTAATCTCTATGGAAAACATAAAAATACTTGTATTCATATCATTAACAGGAAGCGACTCGAAATATTATAAGACCATGGTTGCTGTACTGTTTGGAATTGGAACATTGGTTTGGTGTGTTAAGAGTTACTACAGAAGTACAAGTTCCAGTAATATAAGTGTGCTACAACCCTGATCAACTGAAGAATACCATGGTGAAAGCCCTAACAACCCATCTTCCTTGATTTCAATACAATAAATATATTATATCAGAACAACTTTAGGAACACCCTGTAAAATGAACCCAAATTAATAATTCTAACCTGTGAATCACGGCGAGAGGAGAAGCTGTGAGCATTTGAAGTGAGGCCTGGGTCGGTGTTGAGAGTAATATGGTGGTAATGGTTGTAGTGGCTGTGATGGTGGTGGTGAGGTAGATCACAGTGCCCTTGTTCAACATGTCCATCCCGGGCACATAGACTGGTACCATTTGACCTGAAGAAACAGCTTATCAGATACAGTATATGAAGTTTTTTCATGTCTTATTAATTTTATTGGCTCAGAATTTTCCCCGTGAATTAGTGGCTTTAACCATTATCCATCACCAACCTGATGCTGCCGATTGCAAAGTGTGACCCTCGAGAACAGAAGCTGTACTGGTTGGATCCCAAGCTGGGTTCATAATGTTGGCTGCCACGTCGATCAGAGAGACTCAGCAGAGAATGTGAGAGGTAACTGGCACCCAGTGACAAGCGTAGACTGGAGAATGATCTGAGGAAACAGAGAAAAAGTTACAGAGTTAATTACTGAGTTTAGAAAGGTTCTACTGAAGTTTGGTGAGTTAAAGAGGTATAAAAGATATGTTTATCTGAGATGAATTGTAGATAAGTACAGTAGAGTCTGGGGCAAACATTAATGGTACTTTGCCATGGTGCTTATATCCATCTTACTGGTCTGTAATCTATAACCTGGCCTACATCGTAATAAATATAATGTGTAAAACTTTTTGCTATTAATCTACAATTTAAATATAACAAATGATGAGAACCTGTACAAGCACCTTTATAATCTATTCACACACTGCGTCATTGAACAAGAGTACATACCTGTCATTCAAACTCTTCTCAAAAAGGTATCTACTTCTGGAAGCAGGAATTCCTTTGATGCTGATGCTGTGAGGTTGTTGACCATTCTCTACCTTGTCTTCATCATTATGTGTCACTTGTTCTTCTTTGCCCAGGCCACGGATGGGGAATATTAGAAATCCAAAGACAGCAACGTTTAAGCTGATCCCTGCATTCCAAATAAAGGATCCTCGCCATCCATACTCTTGGATGTTGTACTCAACCCATGGACTCTGTGAATGAAAAAGGTTAAGAAAAGATACAATAACATAAGAGATAATATTCTGCTTCATCTAGGAGTTCTCATCTTAGTATACATTATAATGCCCTTCCTAGTAATTTCCTTCATCAATGTTACACATTTTAAAGTAAATTATAATGGAAATTAGGTTAGGGCTTTATGGTCTCTTGATATTATTCCTCCTTCCCCATGGAGTATGTTGGAAACCAAGATAAGCCAGGAAGGCTAGAGACTCCATTGTACCCACAAACAAAGGGTTTATTGTACATCTACTCTCCCCTCTCATTCTGTCACTTTCTTCATATCACTTACCATCAGCAGCATACCCAATCCAATTCCCAGCATGGCAAGAGAGGTTGCAATGGAGTGTTTTCGATCAAAGTATTGAGCCAGGGCAATTATTTGGCCAGAGTATGAAAAGTTCATTCCACAAGCTGCAAAGTAAACAAAGAGATTAGATGGAGAACAAAATTTAATAGTTTACAAAATATTAATGATAAGACATGGAAGGAACAGTGGAGTGGAAGTGGAAATGTGGAAAGAAGGTAAAGGTGGTAAACTTTGGTTGTGAGGAGGGGGATTTCAATACAATAATGCTATGTAGAATGAGGTAAGGATCACAACATTATGAGTGATCAACATTAAGAAAAAAAGACAAATGTAAATGCTTTATAGTGTTGCAGGGAATGAATGATTGAGGAAAATTACAACTTGAGAAATGAAAAGACAAAAACAGTTGAACTGGAGAAACTTTGATACATGACAATGAGATAAGATGTTTTGATTATGATGAAATCTAAGATATTTGCATGAAGTATGAAAATGAAAACTGAAAATTCAGTAATATGAAAATGATAAACGGGTAGAGATGATCAGGGATGAAGGAAAGCAGAAAGCAACCATATGGAACACAAGTGCTGCCAGTAACTAAACTCAAGTAAACAAAGGAGCAATGCAGTACTGATTATATTATACATTCTCAAACAATAAAAGATAAATAGTAGCATAAATGCAGAAATTTTGTGAAGTGTTGTTTCCATAAGACAACCAAGATTCTGAAAAGTATAAATTGATTCAAAGAGAAAAATAATGAGGCATGCTATGACCCATTTATATAAATATGAGTGAGTTGCATCACCTTCCCTCACTTGAAACACATAAAGGATGGATATCAAAGTGCATGAAGATACATAAATAACTATAAAAACAATGATAAAGGATATACAGGAGCTAAATAAACAATATCGAAGTGTGATGATAGTGCAAAAGAAACATAAATGGAGGTTAGTAGAAGCTAGTAACAGATAACTGTCATACTTTAAATAAAATGAAAAGAAAATGAACCGAGTGTTATATATATAGAAGAGTGTTTGGAGACCTCAAACCTCTGCCAAGACTGAGCTTCCTGTTTGAGTGTACAGTATGGTAGTTAAAGTCTATGGTCAGTCACCCACGCAAAATTTAAAATAACAAATAACAAAATAACATAACAACAAATTCTTGAATCCATATCCAAATTTGGCTCTCTCTCATAATCTAATAACATGTTAATACTGTAGTTACAAGGCTCACCTATGGGAAAAAATATGTAAAATCCACACATAACTTTTAGTATAACCAACACTAACAAGCAAAGCACACACACAAGCAAACTAAACAACAAACTTAGCTCCTTGGCAGAGGTAACAACGGTAAGTGATAGAAAAAAGTCAAGTAGAAGTGAGCATAAATATAATTTTTCTTACAGGTAAAGTTAATATTTCTGCAATACAGGAGAAATTTTGTTTGATACATAGGCTACATGTACTGTACATAATAATTATACAGTTTACATATACAGTACATTAATAGGCATCTGTGCACTCAATATACATTACTAAATGAATATGAAAGCCCTTAAAATGTTACCCTGACTGTTATTGAAATTACAGTACAATACTTGATACTTAATATGCACATCAGTGTACAGTATTCAGTTATTTCAGGCATTTACTCTGCTGCAAGAGGTATTGCAGATGGTTAATTTTATCTACCAGTTATTGAAGTGTATGATAACAGCAAATTAAGTTATATTTCATGACAATAACACTGTACAAAATGGATCTTTAAAAATTATACAATTGCATATACAGTATCTGTAAAAAGACTGGTATGTGTATTCCAGCTTAATTTTTACACCTGCACTGTTCTGCAACATCGACTTGTTTTGAAAATTTGATCAATTATTATTCTGCTTATAGTATTTTAGTATCTTATACATAATCATCAATTCTGCAACTTAATACCCGACAGAGGGAATTCTTTCAATAACTGTTGTAAAACAAGGGGAAGATGGTAGGGTTGAAATTTAGCATATCATATAACTTAGCAGTGAATTGCAAAATGCTTAAAGTAACCTAAGCTCAACAAATGCTGTAGTTTAACTATACTGTACTGTACTTGCTTAATTTCCTTTTATTACTTGACTTATTTTTAGTATCTATTGACATCAAGAAGTACAGTATTACAATGCAACACTGTAAAGTATACATAATACAGTACATTACTAGCATGCTTCACATGCATGATGGAAAACAGGAATATCAGATAGATGTGAGTAACTGAGTTACAGTATTGCCATATACCTGATAAAACACCTTTACTCTTTTTATTAATGTTGAATTCTTTATCAAGATCTCATAACCAGCATGAAATGCAACAAATAAAGAATTAAATAATAAACCTCTTGGGGAAATTCACTTTATAATTACCACTGTGTAGTATACAAAAGCAAAAATGTTTAAATAATGCCAATTGTCTTGAATAATAGAAAATGGAATGATTTGGAGTGAGCTAGCTGACTAGCTTGTGACATCATGCAGCTGATCAACCCAGGCAACAAAGTACCTTAAAAACTTTGCTCATAAACTTGCTTGTCAGATGAAAGAGTGTCTGTGAGAGGATATTATGGTGAGGGAAATGTATCATGATGTGATGTATAAGGTTAGTCAAAATATTCTCTGAAAAAGAAAATGTGTGAATAATCAAGTGAATGAGGATGTGGAAGAGAAAGCTAAGAACAAGAAATGAGTAAGGAATGTATCACTATATTCAATCTCATGATATACATCACACAGGAAAACTAAAATCATTATTATACGTACATGTATATCACGATAATAACTAAAAGGATTAATGTCATAGTTATAGAGACATAATATAACACATATGACAGTGTCACACAATATATAAGAATAAATTCAGCTGGGGATGGGATATCATATAACTCCTCATACCTGACTCGACTGGATTTCACCGGGAAAGTTAATACGTACCTGAATGGAACCTCGAATGCTTTCTCTCACTTTTCTCTCCTTAAAGTCACTCATTACCCCGTGAAGATGTGTGAAGGAGAGGGTAGCAGGAGGAGATCAGGAATGCAACATCAATTTTCTTATTATTCTCATCATCATCCTCACCAACATCTCACCAGCATCACCATTCTGGAGGATGGGAGACCCCTCTCTTCTCTTGTTTACTTTTACCCTCTCTATTGATGAAGCTGCTTCCTGCTCTCTGCCTAATTGGAGATGTCTTCTTAGGGCAGCAGGCCAGCTGAAAAATTATGGGTTAAAAAAGAGAAAAAGCTGCAAGAAGTGCAGGTGCTTCAGATGCTGTGCTGAGGTGCAAATGGGTGTCCTTCCGAGGTTAAAACATTTTGATTTCAAGGAAGTCGCTTCAGTCTCCACCTTCAACCCGTAAGCTGTTCTGCCTGCCAGGGTTTCTACGTCAAAGCCTTCAACCATTTTTGTCCTCTGCAACAAAAGACTGCAGGGGGGCAAGCATCAAAAAAAATGGAAGGGATGTTTAATTTAAAGAGAGAAGGGGAAACATTTCATTATCATATGACTCAAGTATCCATGCCTATTGCACAAATATGGTACAATACATTTGACCAACAAAAAAACATGAGCACAGGACTGAAAGAAACCTATAATATAATGAGAGGAATGGTGAGATGAGGATGAGGCACTCAGACAGAATGCATGATTAACAGAAAAGACAACGCCCAACTGACAATACAATTCTCCATATTTTCTAAATATTGTATATACATAAGTAACAAATTGCCTTCATGTCCTACATACCTCAATCCCTGTCCACAACTTCCTCTGAAATCAAACCAAAGTCCAACTTACCTACAATTACACCGTAGGTAAAAAACAAAGTCTCAAGAGATGTGGCGAAGGCTGATAGGAAGTATCCGACACTCATGAGAACAGCACCAACCATGAGCGAAGGGCGGCTACCATAATGCTTTATGAATATGGCACTGATGGGACCTAATGGGAAAATGACATGATGTGAGTAAAGCTGTTTCCTTACTGTCACCAATCCCAGTATTGTAGGGAACCCCAAGAATTAGAGGTTACGAGACTACTTGGACCACAAAAGTGGTGGGTACTGGGGATGGCACATCCCTACTGTAAGGTTAAAATCTAAAATTAGATACCTGCTATGTAACACATAACTGATATATTTTATCATGAACTTCCAAATTTTAAGCTACATTTATAACTTGAAGTCTCGCCATTATGCATCCATGGCTCCATGCACTAGGGTCCTTTCCAGCTCACCACAGGTGAGTAAACACTCACCTCCAAGCATGTAGAAAGCATTCAAGAGTGAACCTAACCATGCAGTGTAGGAACGTGAATGTCCATACTCCTCCAACATCTGCACGTAGTACATTCCATTTGTTGACAGCATTCCTGAAATATTAATACAGCATAAGAAAAATGGGGGAGAATATTCAACTTGCTATAAGCTAATATTTATAAATACTGCTTGGTGTATAAGTCTAAGAAAGGGTGTCGGGGAAGTACCTGAAAGAAGAGGAGGAGGAAGTATATACTGTACTGCACAAATTAAAATACAATATTGCATATGGGTTAATGGTTCATAGTGCATTGGATTCTGTATGTAGAAAAATTTACACATAAATCTGATGTTTATCATTACTGAAGTATCAATGTTACTGATGTTTTTTTACCTTAGCTGGAGGAGTGTTTGTTGTTTTGGATATGATTCATCTGGCAGTTTGTGAAGCATGGCCAAAACCATTAAAACTTCAAAATAAAAGATTATCAGTCTGACATTAATGTCTTTACTCTAAACACAGTACCATAATCAATGAGATTTTAAGGTGACTTTGGGTAAAAACAATATTTAATTATGCATTAGCAGTGCTGATATTCATATACACCTGTCAAAATGCACTATACAGTACTGTAGGCTACACCTTCTACAAATATCATTGCCAATCTACAGTAATTGCACTGCTATTTGATGGGGGAGTAATGACATACACAGACAGTAACATACTGTACCTGCTGTGATGATGAAGATAAAAAAGCAGGAGAATAGTACAACCCACGCCCAGCCTCCGTCCACATCTGGGTGTTCTTTCCAGTTCACTTCAATCTCCTCCATAATCCCATCACCATCTCCATCATCATCTTCCTTCTCATCTCCTCCTCCATCCAAGGAGACTTCCATACTCTGGTCCTTAAAGGAGCAAATGGAAACTTAATTAGATATCTGATGACTAATATAATATTATTTAGTTATTCCAAGATGGGTGAGATGATGGCCATGAATATCACTGGTGGAAGGATGTTTGTGGAGAAGAGAGAAGAAGTAGAGAGGCAGAGAGAGGATTATGATGACTTGCTGTTATATTTATTTATAGCTCTAATGCCTTGCTACATCCAGGAACTCCTCCCAAGGGAATGGCTATGGCAGAAGGGTCTCTAATTCTCCATATCCCTTCCTCACATGATCAAGCCCTGCTCTCCCATTGATGCTTCTTTCCCTCATTATTAATGCATGTAATAAAATAAATTGCAAATCAAACATTACCATATCTATCCATACCATACTTGAAATGTATTACAATATTACCTTTTTTAGATTTGAGTAACATGTTATGGAAATTGGAGGTGGGGGAAGTGAAGGATCAGGGAGTGTCTCTGTCTCACTCTCATCTCCTGTTGATCCCTCCTGGGCTTCTACAATGGTACCCAAGGGAAGGCTGGTTTCACCACACAAAGGTGAGGTTACAGGGTCGTCTTCATATGCCAACACACCCATATTTCTCTTGTTATGGCCGCAGCTGGTTCTGGTGGTTGTAGTAATGACACCTGAAAACCATAACAACTGATATGAATAGGTATTTAAGTATTGGACATAGCTATTATAATTATGGGATAATCTTTGGAAGCGTTCCTCCTAACGAAATTTAATGAAAATCAGTAATCATATAGTTAACATAATGTACAATACCGTTATGAAGATTTCAGTTGTCGGTCTCATCTGGTTTCGTCACAGTATGCAAATTCATGTATTCACTCTCTGACTTTTCCAAGTCCAAAATGTCAATAAACAATTAACATGGCTGTACCCATGATAGTCACCATATTCCCATAAAACATAAGACTGTACAGTGACCATATTCTTCTTCACCTTTCTTGATAGAGCAATGTGTGGGTAACCTTGCCTTTGTTGTTGCCTTTGAGAAAAAAAAAAGATTTGGAGACACAAAGACAAAAACAAAGGTAAATATTGAATGAATTACCGTTATTGGGTTCGGTTTTTCTACCTTCATTACCCACTTATTTAGACCATTCTAAGACTATTTTCTTCTATGGCACTTTCTCCGCAAATGCCCCATTTCCAAGATAGGGCATATTCAAATGGGGCATTTTGAAATTAGCCTGACCTTACCTGACCTGACCTAACCTAACCTAGACCGCATCAGACTACCGGGACCTAACCTGGGCAAACTACCGGGAAATAACCGTGGTAAAGTACAGAAAATGACCGGGCCAAAGTACTGGGACCTAGCCGGATCTGGCAACACTGCTACAAAACGGTAATTCTTTCAATAAATACAAAAAAAAAAATTGCATTAGGCGTGGAAGACCTTGCAGCATGTAAGAGAAACAGATTGAGAAGGACAGTAAGCAAAAAGGAAACAAAAGAAAATGAGGGACAGTCAAGGAATTGAAAGGGATTGGCTCAGGTCTGAAGGGGCTCTAAATCCATCTAAACTTCTAAAGCTTACAACATTGTAGGCAATGCTCCTTTATTCTAAGTTCTCAGTAGGTTTTTGGGTATTATTACAGAAGTACTACGTTCTTGGCTAGGGCCGCGCAGTGTTACCACATCCGGCTAGGTCCCGGGAATTTGCCCCGGTCACTTTATGATAGTTTACACCGGTTATATCCCGGTAGTCTGCTGTGGTCTAAGTTAGTCAGTTTCCAAATTATGTTTGTAAAACGGGGCATCTCCGAGAGAAACACCATAGATGAAAAGTGTCTTCGAATTGTCCAAAATAGTGGGTAATAATACTAAAATATACAATATAGTGAACTCGGTACTTCTGTAAATTTACCGGTTTTTGTTGTCCACTTTAAAACGTGTACGAATATATTGTGTTCTTGATAACAGAAATGTTCACCTTCACCTACCTTTAATTCTCTCCCCATAATTCACTGACTATCTCCCTCACTTATTAGTCACCTTCCTTTATCCCCCCCTTCCTTCCCTGACTACCTCCCTCACCTTCCTCTTACTCTCCCCTCCACCTCCAGGTCCTTCCTCTAATCAACGTCCTATATATTATATTGTTATCAAGCGTGAGTGAAGTACTAAAATGACTACCAGTGGTACAGTCTCTTCCACTGCTGCGTTCATCACATGATCACTCCAGAGACCAGCATTGTCAATCTGTGTACCCTACAAGGTGTGAACCTCCAAGTCGTCGAATCTAGTATCCGAAACACATAATACCATTATGAGTCAGTGGGAGGTTGATTGAGGGGTGGTTGGGGTTTGGGTGAGGCGTAGTGTTCTATGGAGGCAGGGTACTGAGGGCAGTGTTGCAAGTGGGGGAAATATAAATGTATCCAAAAACGTATCCAAAATATACAAAACGTATCCAAATAATGTAAAATAGTATCCAAAAGGTATCCAATATTTTTTCTTTAAAAAAATGCATTATAGTTAAAGAGGAATGTGCTTTAAAATAAGTAATAATTTTTACCGTCTTTTTAGACATCATACGGTTGGCAGCCAAGTTGCTATGTGCTGCCTGGTGATGGACTCACGGAGAATGGTTGTACACTACAAATTTGGAGCGAAACTTAAACTACTGTTTGGGTCTTCCAAGAACATTATTTATTTAAGTATTTAAACCTATGAGCGCGCGAATCTACACTCCTAAAATAAAACGTCCCAAAAGTGCAAAAGAGCGTCATTGTACAGAATGTATTAATTTAAGTGCAATACAAACTATTAATAAAAAAATTCTTTAAACTAAAGAAGCACAAATTATGATAGTACAATATTGCACACTTATTTCTCCATGTCCTCAATGGCAGCCTGTATTTGACTAGCGCCAGTTTAAGAGACATTCCTTTAAAATCCACCAATCACTTAGAAAGATCAACACTCCATGGACCGTGACTCTGTCAGACAAGGCTGCCACTCGTAGGGGATTTCAGCCTAACGTAGGGGGTAGGGGATACCTACGGGGAAAATGGCAATGTGTAGGTGGAAAATGACGATATATAGCCATAATGTAGGGGATTTTTCACACACAAGAAAGACACAAGAAAGTAAAATTCAAATCCAAGTCGACTATCTTCAAACGTAAACGAACACAATTTTATTCTCCCTATTATACTTAGATAAATAGATATATGTCTTCTTAGGCACTCTTAAAAGGTATTCTAATATTTATTGAATGAAAATGGCATGAGTATTGTTATAATTGGTGCTAATTTTTTACGATATGAAGGTGTAACGTTAAAATGATAGAGAAAGATAGAGAGAGAGATACTGTATGTGTGTGTGTGTGTGTGAGAGAGAGAGAGGTATATTGTGTGTGTGTGTGTGTGTGAGACAGAGAGAGAGAGGTACTGTGTGTGTGTGTGTGTGACAGAGAGGGAAGAGGAATGAAGTACTGTGTGTGTGTGTGAGAGAGAGAGAGAGGTATATATACTGAGTGTGTGTGTGTGTGACAGAGAGAGAGAGAGGAGAGAGGTACTGTGTGTGTGTGTGTATTTTTCACACCTGTTTCTACAAGGTCATAAATATTGTCACAATCACACCTGTTAATTAATTGTATGGTTTCACACACACACACACATCTGTCACTCACTCTCTCTCTCACACACAGACATCTCTATCTGTCTGTCACACACACACACCTGTCACTCACTCACACACACATCTGTCACTCACTCACTCTCTCTCACACACACACACCTGTCACTCACACACACACACACATCTCTCTCTCTGTATGTCTGTCACACACACACACACACACACATACATCGCTCTCTCTCTCTCTCGCCTTGCCACAAATCACTGCAGAGGTAGAGAGGACCTTCTTTAAACTTAATGCTAACAAAACAAAGCTAAGGAATTCCCTAGCTGTACAGACTTTGGAGGCTATCATCAAAACAGCTGAAACCTTTCCATCTCATGTTGATGTTAACGCAAGGTTTGCTCACTTGTATAGCAATGCAAGAAAGAAGTACATGGAGAAATACACAGAGAATGAGAAGACTGAGGACTTTCAGTGATACATGAACTGACAGTACTGTCCATATTTTAATTTTCATTTACACACATGTAGCCTACACTACATACATAATTTAAGTATTGATTTTTGACCGGGGAAAATGAGCAAAAAATCGCTAGTCGCCTGGCAGTGTTTATGCCACATTTCCCCACTCAGTAGGCTACACTTGCATACAGTACACATATTTCTTTTAATATTACCAGAGTTTGTTTATTTCATGGAATACCAAAGAATAGATTATTATTTTATACCAAAAAGTATTTTCTACAAGTTTTGCAATGAAAACATGATAAAAATGAAGAAAAAAAAACTTTTATTTTCACCTTACGGTAGGCAATAAGTAGGCCACCGGTAACAAGTATTTAAAATGTATTTAGGGAATTTTGATCCAATATTACGAATTTTCAAACTTATATTAGTGAATTGATGTTTTGAACTAGTGGGAACACTCGGTCTAGGTGTAGTATATTCGGGATGGGTGTAGGGGGAAGTAGGGGAAAATGAGCCCGCTCGGTAGGGGAAATTGAATTTTCAGAGTGGCAGCCCTGCCTGAGTGTCAGAGCTCTACCCTCTCTGCCTCTCATGATCTCATCCCTCCTCTCACCTGAACAGAACGCGTCCACGAGCGGCGACGAGCCCACGGCATGTTTACTACCCAGAGTCCCCGCTCAGCGCTCACGAAACAGTTACCCGATCATTCAATTGGGAGCGATATAGTAATTATGAGTCCTGATTGGTGTTCACTTTTTCGTAAAAAATAATGACTGTGAGCAAATTAATATTAAAAAGTATCCAATTCTTTAATAAAAATAGCAAAACGTATCCATTTTTGTCCTCCTCATTCAATTTCGTATCCTTTTGTCCAGCGTCGTAAAAACGTATCAGTAACATCAAAAAGTATCCAAAGGATACTTTCGTATCCATACTTGCAACCCTGACTGAGGGTAGTGCGGGAAGGCCGGGGGAGCAGGGGACTGTAATAACTTCAAGCCGTAATGCAGTCGTCTCGGCCAGGTGCTAATTAATAATTTTTCAATATACTGTAGGTCAAAGATAATTTACAATACCACATGGTGGAGTTATAATTTCATGTTCTACATCATAACGTAAATTATAGTTATACTGCACGTAAAAATAATTTCTAGAGTGTGGATTTTGAGCACGTCACCGTGTTGCTATAACATTCCACTTCCACACCACCATTAGGCCTCACAAAGGGATGAGCTTAACACAAAGATAGGCTCGTGCCTCCAAGTTAGTAATTGCAACATGGTAATCATCTTGGGACGATGACACAGATTTGTCAATAACAACAATGTCCAACATTTGATGATCATTATGATCAGTGGTAGTGGTGTACTGACAGTTTCATTATAAGTTGTTTCTAAACAGTTCCGACCAAAGATAATTCACTATATATTTTTCATTACATAGTTAACTTTTAATAGCCTTCAGTGTTCACATTACTCTGCGATCATAGATGGATTGGTTGAGGATGGAAACATAAATCTTATCATTGAGGTGTTGGATGCTTCATTAGTGTCAAGAGTTGATGAATAGCCTACAGCTGAACTTCAAGGTGTTGGTTGATTCAGGGTACACATAAGTTAATATTCCAATATTTCACATTAATACAGATTGCCTTGCACCTTAAATGTGATTTACAATACCCGACTTACTTAATTGAATTTAATGAGTTTAGGCACTGGTTTAGTGAGTGCCACAACTGTGCAGGCTAATTATTGAAGAGAGAGAGAGAGAGAGAGAGAGAGAGAGAGAGAGATGACCTTCAAGGCATTCGCGACTTATATATTGAATGTGAACATTTTGTTGGCATCTCGCTCAATACGTCTATAACTGATTAGTAATGTCAAAACTGAAATGTGATAAAGGTCAACATGTATCGGTAATGATAAAATTTTACCTCGGCATATATATATATATATATATATATATATATATATATATATATATATATATATATATATATATATATATATATATATATATATATATATATATAATCCGCCTCGTGATTCCCAAGTAATATATTTTACCAGTGAGTTTTCATTATGAACTTATAAAGCAACAAGGTCTGCGTTCTGCAGTTGATTTTGATACGAGCCTGAATTTCAGGTCTCGTAGAATGAGGGACATGAGACGACAGATAATTTGTTACAGATAGTACAGTATGACATTTACCGTAATGCTTTGAGATTCTTAAACATCATATTCACACTACTGTATGTATGCACGACGCTCTGCAGTCTGCAATGCGGTCTTAGGCCAACCTAACGTCACCTCCTAACCTGCCTCACCATCCATCTCCCCTCCTCCCTCCCTCTGCCCACGCCTCACCTTCTCTTCACCCCATCCCCCCTCCTCCAGGGCTCTCTTACCATCCACCACTCAGTTTCTTTCCTCACGCATCCCCCCCAACTCCTCCTGTCTCTACCCAGGCTTCCACTTCTCGTCCCTCTTCTATTCTCTTGTCCTTCCTCATCCCACCCTCTTCCTCTCTCCCACGTTTATTCTATTATCTTGTTCTTCTTCACCCCACCCTCTTCCTTGCCTTGTCTCTCCCACGATTTTTCATTATGTGTTCCTTCCTCTTTTTCCCTCCCACACGAGTAGTTACTAAAAAGACGCCATGCCCCGCCCATTTCCCCAGGCGAGTTGATGACCAAGCTAGTGTGAATCTGAGAGGTGGTTATCAATTTAGGCGATCAGTGAAGGTCATTAAGATACGAGTTATTACATAATACCTATACTGTAGACAAAGGATCAATAAATTATTTCATATTTATCCCTTAGTCATTAGTTCTGATCAATGACATACCACTCCTTTTCTCTGGATGGCTAACCTTTCCTCCACCTACCTATCCTATTCCATATTTTAACACACCAACTTCCCTACAACTCCAACCCTTCTCTCCCAGTCCCTCCCTGCCTACGCCTCCCTCCTCTCTCTCCCGTCTCCCCATCCACTGCACGACCTTGAGATACAATAGCAGGACAAACAAATGTTAAGTTCGTACAGTGACAGACATTTCAATAGCTAGCAGTATACAGTCAAAAACATCCTTGGTTTCTTTGCACATCGCTTCCCAACCCCTTGTATAGAAATGTGTGGAATGATTTTCTGCTTATAACTATATATTACTGAAAAAAATTCTTTCAGTCTGTCAGTCACTGTCTCACTTCCTTCAGCAACCGTTTTCCGTCTCACCTTCTGTTTGACCTTTTCTAATATGTCACATTCCTCTCCCTTACTCGTCCTTCCCACTCTCCTCACTTATACAAGGGTGTATTTTTATACCGCCCGAAATGGAGCACGTGAGGTAATAATGTACAGAGAGAGAGAGAGAGAGAGAGAGAGAGAGAGAGAGAGAGAGAGAGAGAGAGTCTAAATAATTAACTTTGCTCAAGGAAGATTCATCTGAGTTGTGGTTGGATCGGTTTTCTGGTCCTTCTGGCATTTTTCCCATCAACCTGAGCCGATGTTCATCTGGGCTCTGTTCGATGACCTATACTTTCTTCACATAATTCATCAACGCTATCTTGAACTCTATGTAGACCCCAGACCCATCCACCAACATGAACACGTACTGTAGATCATGATAATAGTCACTAGAATCAACAACAGCAGGTGAGTATACCATCAAATACTTAACAGGACTCTCACGTCATGCCCTATCAAGAATTCCACTTAAATATTGTGTTCGCTTGGCCTTCAAGTGTAAACACGAGTAGGAAATATCTTCCTCGTGTTTGTCAGATCAGGCAGTATACGATTTCCTAATCTCCGAGAAAAAACAGCAACTTTTGTGGCGTCTAGTTGCATCGCTCTCGGTCCCGTGTCTGTAGAGGCTTCGATTCTGATTAAGGTAGTAGAGTGGTAATACATAGATGACGAGTAGCAGAATCAAACAGTGTTCACAATCAAAGCAATTTTACAGAATCCAGAATATGCTTTCAGTATGATAGTTTTCACCTTTACTTGGCTTTATTTATCTATTTATTTTGTTTATACCTCAACCTCAGGACTGTAGGCTGTCAGTAGCTTGGCTTTATCATTATCTAACCTATTAGATACGATGGGCAGTAGGCTACACTTTACAGCCACTATTCTCAGGAAGATCATGGAGAGAGTGAGAGAATCTAGGTGTGGTAGAATGGCGTTATGATTCATAGTGTATATAATTACTGTATGGGTGATGGTTGATTATGCCAGATACTTGTTGTTGGGGGGATTCAACTTCAAGTGGTAATATTTATCAAATGGAATTAAGGTATTCTGTGGACCACGTCTGTCTAGAATGATAAACTGTTACAAAAGCACACTGACATGGCCCAACTTTAAGTGAATTTATATTCATCTCATTAGACTTTAAACCTGATACCCTGTCAATAGTAAGGTTCGTTGTACAGTCAGTCATAAAAGTAAAGACACCCTAACAAGACACCTTACATTAAGTACACCGTTCGTCTTGTGCACTGTCAGGGGGATTATTGATATATATTATAACTTCTCAGGTGAGGATAGTTTTCTCACAACGTTATAACTGTGGTGGTGAAAACAGAATGATTAATCCGTAGATTTGTTTTGCAGGCATGCACGGTAATATTGCATGTACAGCTATACAGTAGTATTCATATTATTATAAAACATACATGTGCTGTGTACAGACCTTACAACATACACTGCTTCAATACACACACACACACCCTTAAACAAACAACCATAAAACTTTCGAAATATTATCGTTCAATGGCTTGTACTGTACGAAATATGACAGATAAGTTTATTTCTGATATGACATGCGTGAAAGTGTTTAATGAAGGACTTACTTAAAGTACCGTAAAGAACGTTGGAATAAAAAGGAACAGTGTGGCTTCAAGCAAGGATTAAGAATGACTGTTGACTTGTGTTTGTGTTGAAAAGTTTGTGTGACTAATATCTGAAGGAAAAGAAAGCCATAGATAGGGAGGCAATGTAGCAGATTCACCAAATATTAAGTGTATAGGAGAGAATGTTAAAACAGAAGCTAACTAGTTCTGTACAGGCAATGTGTGAGTGTGTGTGTGTGTAATTGAGTATAATTCTGGAACAGCTGTGTAGTATCACCAGGTATGTTCAACGTGTTCGTGGGTGGGTGGCGAGGTGAAAGACGTGGATGGGAGAGTGAGGGAGAGAGTGGTTAGAATGTATGGCGTCAGGGAAGAGCGGGAAGTTAAGGGGAGATTCTCTTGGTGAATTTGAAAGCTACTGATTCCTCCAAAGTATGCCAGGAAACAGACGACCTCAATGTTACTGTAGTAGGGGATCTGTTTCGTGGCATAGTTTGGAAGAGTCGGTACCCCTCCAATTCACCAACAAGAGAATCTCTCCATAAGCCGACTAGCTGCTATTTGGTGTGTGTCAAAACAAAACCTGAGAAAATTGGAAGTCGGGTATACGCACACACGAAAAATAATGGTGTGGTAGGGCTAAACTATATTCTGGCATGGCCATTATATAACCGTATAAAAAAATCAACAAAAATATAGCCTAATTCATATAAAGGAGACACAGTGGGCCACAGTCAGATTTAATATGTCCCTCCTAAAATTATGATTGTGGGAGTTGTATGTAAAGTTGTAAACAGCATGGGAGAGAGGGAATGATAAAAATGGTAGAGCTAGAGAGATGTTGTAGAGGAGACGTGAGAGGAACAAAGGGGGAGGAGCAGAAGGCCGTAAAGGGGAAGCCAGTAGACGAATGCGTAAAATATTGAGCTTCACCGTATACAGTATACATGACGTACAGTTATATATGCTTCTTTCTATTTCATATATTTATTTATTCATTTTACATTCTGGTTGGCATCCCTCTGATTTACGGGAAAGTTATAAAGGATAAAAAATGTTCAGCGAGGGAAAAATGATGAACTCATGAGTGACACTGGCAACCAGTTGGTGTAAACAAACCACACAGTTCAGCCTGGCGTGCAAATTGCAACACTGGGATAGTGGGATATTAATTGGCTTCCCATCTATAGTCTAAAATAAATCCCAAAGTTGTGAGTTGATATTTAACTCTAGACCTATACAGTACGAGTATAGTGCACACAGGCGTGGACCTGTCACTGAGAAACTGTCTTCAAGAGTTGTGATATATGAATGGAAGTAAAGCGTGGTAGGGTAGTGGTATACACACACGCTCGACATTCAGTAAGCGTGCAGTGTATGTCTTTCCTGTAGGTTTTTCGAGCCTGGTAATATCGTAATAATTATCAGATAGAACACCATTATAGTGTAGTTCTGTTGACCGGAGGATAAAATTACCTTCCTTGTATGATTACATAATATTATTGATTGCCACACACATAAAGAAAGAAAAGAAACAACACACAGGTCTGAGGTTTTTTGTCAAGCTGTTATTTTTTGCCATAATCTTACTGTATATTTATAAATTATATACTTTACTAGTTAGCAAGAGGAGGACTGTATATGTATAATACAAGTGACATTCCCTCTATCAGATGAAAAGTGAAACACTCTTCCTTCACCTTAAACCGTCACCAAATATAAATATTCTTGAAAATATGTCACGAACAATAAACATATAATGTTATGTTAAGAAGTCCAACTGACCTTACCTCAGCACTGAATCGGCAGTTGCGAAGTAAACAATGACGATGTAGTGACACACACACACACTGAAACACCCGCGCACCCGTTCACTGCCTTTGCTACCTTGCTAGTGTGTGAGCTCAGCAGCGGCACAGCAGCCTGCACCCAGACAGGCTTCTGTCGCTGGGGAGCGATAGGGTAGGGTAGTGGGAGGGATGGAGGTGGAGGAGGGTACATTACGGAGGGGACTGGGAGGGAGTGGGTATAGGAGGGAGGGAAGGTAGGCGGAGTAGTAGTAGGGGATGGGAGGAGGACAAAAGAGTGGACTACGATGCACATGTTAGTGTATAGTTGCAGAGGTGATTCCTATCTACTACTATGAGATGCCTATATACAATGAAATAAAAGAGAAGACGAGGCGATAGTAAATAATATATATACACAAAGATGGCGCCTGTAAGTATGAGAGAAAGGGAATAAAAAGAGTGGTAGAGATGTAAATAGGGAGTAAAAGAGGAAGAAAAGATGAGGGGAGGGGGGCATATCAAGTGAGGGAGGGGTAATGTATATAAGAGAAAACAGGAGAGTGAGGGAGGGAAAAGACAGCTGGAGTGGAAGGGAAGGTATATCAGGAGATAGAGGGGGGAGGGGTCGAGAGTGATGAAACAACTGTGGCAGACAGTAATGGAGGGAGGGGGTAGGGTGGAGGAGATGATAGAGGGGGACGAGGGAGGGGAGGGGTTAAAGAAGTGAAAGAAGAGGGTTAATGGTTTGCTAGAGGCAGGTGTACGAGTGATGGTATGCGCAAAGAGGGAAGGGGAATCAGGGTGTGTGTGGGGGTTGGGGTGGGGGGTGGACAATGGCAAGATAAGCTATAAATATGAGAGAAAGGTATACATTACAAGGGGGAGAGTCAAGGAGCACTGACAAGGAGGGTTTGGAGAATGTAATGTAGAGAGGAGTAGGGAAAGCGGGAAGGGGTACGCTAGAAGGAAAAACAGGTCGAGGAAATATATTTGAATGGGGTAAATTGGGAGGAAGGAAAGCGGGAAGGGATGCGTCAGTAGGAACAAGAGGGGGAGAAAATAGAGTAAAAAGGAGGAGGTGAGCTATAATGAGGAAAGGTGGGGAAAGGGAACAGAAACGAGGAGGAAGAAAATGCAAGGAGAGAAAGGAGAAACGAGGAGGAGAAAGAGGAAGAATAAAATGCAAGGAGAAAGGAGGAGCTAAGGTGAGGGAGGGGCTAAGGTGAGGAACGAACATGAGGGGAAGAGAGGCTAGGAATGGCCATATGTGCGCATGCGTTTCAACTGCTTTAGTTCATGACGCAGTGGACCTTCTTTCTCAATGCAGCATCGTTATTAACTTTTACACTCACCCTAATCCACTACAAATTGCCCTACCCTTTTATCTTGATATCTTTCACACTACCTGTACTCACAAGCTGCAGTAAATCAAGTCCAGAAAATAAGTATTGTCCTCCTCATATGAAGTTTTATATAATAATAATAATAATAATAATAATAATAATAATATAGATTACGTTATTACCTCCGCCTTCTTAGGTTATGTGTTCGGTTTGTATGCTTGTTTGTCTGTCTGTTTATCTATTAGCAGTACTACACATAAAGATATTTTTAGCGAAGGTACAGTATGTCTCATGCATGACTGGCAACAACTTGTGAGAATTTAGCTGAGGTCAGGATCTGTAATCAGAACTTTCTGATTCTCTCTCTGTTAAGGGACTCTGTGATGTAGCCTTGTCAGAAAATTGGAGGAAAATGAGTCCTTCAAATATTACCACAAAACACCACCTACATGGAAGGAGATTATTTCGTGGCATAGTTAGAAGGAATCAGAAGCCTCCAATTATAATACACGATCACAGGGCCCTTCAGAAAGAATGAGGGTGACATTATAGTGGTGATGCCCGTACACTTTCATAACCCTGATGAAGGTGAAGTATGAATGGCCCTTCCCCTAGAATTCACATTTATTTATTTTTTAATAATTACGGGATGCTAAGTCTTGGAGGGGGTTTGCGGTCTCTCAACGTTTTTATTCTTATCTTATATGTGATGGCATCTAAATTCATGCCATATTTGTATTGTATATATTCATGAAGAGAATCAACAAATATTATACATGTTGAGATAAACTTAATGGGGGCATATTTTGTTCTATTTTTGTGTGTGTGTTCGAGGGTTAAAGATTCTTCCACCTATGCCACAAAACAGACCCTCCCTATACTGTCATAAGGAAGTGTTCTGTTTCCGGACATAGTTAGGAGGAATATGTGAGTAGCCCTCAAACTATAAATGACCCCATTGATTAAAGCAAAGAAGGTTATCCTCACACCGATAAATAAACAACACACATCCTTCCTCACTTGTAAAATATAACTCAAATCTAACTGACTCAACCTACTTCATGTATCAGTATTATTATTATTTATTTAATTATCGATTTTGCTCATTTGGGTCCTCATCTGGAATAAAATCACTCGTACGTTTACAAAATATAAAACAAAACAGCAAAGAAAAATGTCTTCAAGTCATTAGAGGTAATAAGCTCGTTTATAAATATATTTCCTTCAGTATATTTTAACCCAACGCCTCTTGCTTTTGCTTGTGTGCAGTGAATCAATCTGTCTGCTACACCTGTGTTTCTCTCAACTATCTGTTCGCCTACCTCACCACACCTCACCAACAGTCATACATTTTCCCACTCACATCTCCATCGTGTTTCTTCCTCACCAACAATTCATACTTTATAACTCTTTTCTACCTGACTCTCTCCCTTAAATTTTTCTTATCTAGACCACCTACATTTGTGCCTGTGTGTGTGTGTGTGTGTGTGTGTGTGTGCTATAAATTATTCTTGCATTAGGCCTAATTCCCGGCAATGTTATCTGATTGGTCTGACTAATCCGTGCATGACTCTTACTTAACACATGTGAGGAGGCCTAATTACGGTCATTGAGTGAAATAATAAACATTGCCCTATATATTCCTTTTGGACGCTTTGTATCCATTCTCAAGGGGAGATTTTTTGTTGTTGGTGATTGTGAAGGTCTCTGACTCCTCCAAACTATTCTAGGCAACAGGACACCATTATTTTTGTTAGTCTGGTACAGTTTCCTGACATACTTTGGCGCAATCAATGTACTAAAAGTGTATTATCCCCCTTAACACCACTTCCTAGCTCCGCCCACCCCCCTCGCATTACTACCACCAAGTATGTTGTCTGTCTGTTTGGGTTTTCCCTCACATTTACAACACACCGTCTGTCCTAGTTTTACCCTTCTTTTGTCAGTCAGTATAACTTTTGGCAGTGTTCCTAGTCAGTCACCAACGAGTATGAAATCGCCAGAAGTATTCAATCCTTAAAGTTGACATTTTACTTTAGTGTTACCGGTAATACTTATAGACAATACCCTATAGCTAATGATATAAATTACATGCTCTTATCATTTCGTTCTTCTGGTCCTGTTTGGAAGAGAACAATTAACCTCTTTCTTCAGTTTGGGAAATATATTCTTTTTAGCAGACTACATAGTTCACTGAGCTAGGTCACAAGAGGGTCCTATCAGAATTCAGAGAGTACAATATGCAATGCTCTCTAGATTCTGCTGGGTTCTATACCATTTCATCCCACAAGGCTTTTCTGTGCAGGAGGGATATTGAACTCAGGCCAGGTGTACGGAAGGCGAATCATTAACACTCCACCAACATGCTATTTCAATATTGTATTGCGAGTTTCTGTGCCAAATGGTAATAACATGTAAGCCAAATGTCATAGCTATGAGTTACGACAGTTGTAATTTTACGTTCATGAAGAGTAGAGTAACTGCGAAGGTTCTGTTCGTGTCTGTTGTATAATGGAAACAATAACATAACTGTACAAATCCCAAAACATCTGTCACATTACATAATCAGATACACAGTACCTTTTTTATCCTCTTAAACAGAGATAAAACATTGGAAGTCATACACTGAGACTGACACAAGAGGAGATAACAACGTAGCCTACACGGGGAAGCCTTAGTGATAAAGTGAGCAATGATTTCGGGACACAGTACACATAAAAGTTCACAATGATAAGGGAATGAGAGTGTAACCAATCATACTTACATACTACTGGGTACTTTTAGATCATCTGTTACCTCTAGTTTTCAAAATCTACGTTATACAGAGACCAGTTCTGACACCAAAATTTATTATATTATTGAAATAGGAATATCTTATGGTTGACATTGTGTTCATTTTACAATAAATAAACACTAATTAATTGTTGAACGGTGGACTCACATACATGGGGATGATAAGCTCCAAACAAAAGCAGACAAATATAGTTAATGCTCTTCTCCCCTCAGCTTTGTTCTTTGTGGTTTTATCACCTTACCACGTGACGTCATGTTAGGGAAGGAGCAGGAAGTGGGGTGATCCGTTGGCACACGTACAAATACCTCACCTATACACACACACAAACACACACATACTCTCAACTGACGCACACGAGAGACATGTGTATCAAAGTTAAGCAAAAAACAACAACCATAAATTAAACTAACTGCAAGACCTGGAGAAATTATGATAAACTAATATTAATTAAACTGACCGGTAAAATCAGAGTAATAATAATGATAATAATAACTTGTGTCATCTTTCCAAGTGAGACATTATGATGGTGAACCTTGGACTCGATGTTCCCTACCTACCAATGATCAAAACAAACATCCCAGCAAACCAGCCAAACAGCTTCTCCAAAGATACATTGCTAGGCTAGTTGCCACTCGACGACCTTCTCCAGCCAAGCTCTTTTGCTAAATATGGTTTTGTCCCAACATGAGATAATATTCAGCGTACAGTACAACATGATGCAAAACAAAATGCAAACAGAATTCTTGATCTTTTGTAGCCTAGCTATACACACATACAAGGCACCACAAAATATGTTATGTCATAGGTACCTTTCATTTATAGCCTACTGACAACTCCGTCCATCAATAGAACTCTTAAGCGACTTTAATTGTAGGCAGCATTATTGATTTTAAAATAACTGAGTTTGCTAACGAGGAGGAATTATTTAAGACTGAATAATTTACGTAGTAACATTAAGAATACGTGTACAAACCAAAGCAACTAGTTATTATTTATCTCGGCATCTTGATAATTGGTGCAATATTCCCTCTGTTACTTCCCAAGAAACAACCTTTGTATTGGACGCAATGCATGTGGTTGACTCTTCAAGACAAGCACTTCTACACGACATATCAAGGGTTACATGACCTTCAAGGACTGCATATACTCTCTCTCTCTCTCTGCATGTACAGTTGCAGACACCAGTTCGTTACCACACTTCTTGAAGCTGTACCAATGCCAATTAAATGAGGCAAGGAAGGTAAACATCACATCTCGAATGGTTCAGAAATCATTCCATCGGTTCAAAATCCCATAAGTGGTTAAAATCTATTCTCTGCAAATGTATATGTGTATGTCTGTGTGTGCAATCTGAATAACATAAAAATAATCCTATGTAGGGAATTCAGGAAATAAAGGACAAAACAAATGCATAATATAGTATCCGGGTACGGTACTCTGATGAGCAAAAACGTATACTAGCCATTAGTAACAACACAGGACAGTCGCAGATAATATTCCCTGAGCTTATATTTATTTATTATGGAACCCTGTGATGTAGTCAGATAATAATTGAAAGTTTGGAAGGCCTTCAAACTTTGCCATGAAACACCACCTAAATGGAAGGAGTTTATTTCGTGGTATAGTCAGGAGGAATCTGTAGCCACCAAGTATCACACACGATCACAGGGTCCTAAACATAAACAACAAAGAAAAGAACATACGTCCCTAAAGTGTTACAAATTTCGAGCAACAATCGCCGTCCATTATAATAAAAAATGTAAGGAAGTAAATGTCTTCAAAAACACATTAATTTGATACATTACACATATACCGGCCTGAAACTAACAATTATTATCCACGCTGACTCTGCTGATGACTAGATTACACCTTCTGTGTTACTCATATAGCCTACCCCATCGAACCCCAAACAGCCTACGGTACCTAAGTAATTTCATTAACATCATTCAAAGTTAAAGAACGTAATCTACTTCTGTGAAAGAATGTTGCCCAAGTGTAGCAAGGATTATCTTACTATCATTTTTATTATATATATATATATATATATATATATATATATATATATATATATATATATATATATATATATATATATATATATATATATATATATATATATATATTTGCAGAATAACTCGCTAGGAAAATGAAAACGAGTTATTCTGCAATTATATAAATCACGTGTACTTGTGATTACTAATGAATATATATATATATATATATATATATATATATATATATATATATATATATATATATTCATTTTTCTCTTTTTGGTTAACCCATTTCGAAATCACTTTATGGCATTTACTGGGACATGACTGGTAGACAAGGGACCACAATTAACATTAACTCAAACTGTGTTCAATATTAATAATGAACATCATATCCACTGTAGTCGAGTCAAGGTGCCCTGTATTTGGGTATGGAGATTGGAAGGAACTCTGGCTGATATATTATAATGACCAGGACACAAACAAAAGATAAGTTTGAGGAGCAATAATAAAATTGGGAGGGACGCACAAACAAGAGATAAAATTGGGAGGTAAACAACACCACATACATAAACAAAATAAATGCGTTAGAGGAGGAAAGATAAAATTGGAAGGGACGCACAAACAAGAGATAAAATTGGGAGGTAAACAACACACACACACACAAATGCGTTAGAGGAGAAAGGATAAAATTGGGAGGGACATACAACGCAGACAAGTGGGCGCCTCTTTCTATATTAAGACTTTGTAAGCTGCATGGGTTCTCGGGGCTTGCGTGCTGTGGTTGAATAGGACCAAGTCAGGTTTATGTGTTGTTGGTATTATATTGCTCAGGGACATGATGGCGTATGACAGTGGTGTTTGTGGTTTGATAGTGCATGGTAATTTCATCACTTAACACTGACACGTTTTAAGTCCAACACCTATTTGTTAAATCTAGAGCCTCCACGTTTGTACAAGTAAGTGATTGTAGAGAATAAACAGAAATTATGTTTCCATGAACAACATACGTTAAATTCTAAATAATAGCTTGATTCTACCTTGAAACTTATCCTCCCACTTGAATACCTAAAACATATTCACAAATTGGGTTCAATTGTAAACCACTTTTTCATGAACCCAAAAATTCATCCCCAAATAGATTTGTTGACTATATTGCGTTACATAAAGCTCCTCAGAACATTTGTGTGACAGAATTTCTTCCAGGAATCCCAGTTAGATCCTCTTTGGTCATTTACACACGCGACTCTTCTTCCATAAAACTCTCTTGACCCACGTTCTTCACACGCCAACACCTCTATATTTTTCCAGTCTTGGAACGGACACTTTATCAAAGTTTTACATTTGTTGTAAGTAATTGGAAACTAAATCGTTACATGTATCTCGCCATCTTGGTACGAGGCATCCTCTAACTAATGTTTAACTAATAATTAAGTTAATGTTATGCAAGACAGTTGAGAATGTATAAAACCAGGCAGTAGAATGCCTAATTACCAATAGGCCTACGTGTCACACATGTCTGCATGATTGTATACAAACCAAGGTCATATCCGCACGACAATAAATGTAGCTGGTCCAACACTGCAGTGTGGCATACTTGTAGTGAAAATCTAGACATCGACTTGTGGATATTGAGGTCATTTTTACACGCAACTGATGCATCATTGTCATGTGACCTAAATGCTGCCAAAGTCAAGATAATTTGATTAAGTTTACCTGAAGAAATAACATAACAAGAACGAAGAAAATTGCCGAGAGAAATAAGAAGGAATAGGTTGCTGCGAGAGGAACTGAAAAGCAAAATAAAAAATGAGGTCAAGATAAAGCGAAGATTATAAACAGCAGCTTGACCCGCTGAGCAACTCTGACGAAATGCAATGGTAACCAACAGAAAGAAACGTAAGTTAGAAACAAATACGAAATGAGATTGGTATCCTACAGTCGCGGACAACAGTTTGCCTCACAAGACAATCAACATGTTAAGGGGATAGTACACCTTTGATATATTGGACTACCTTGATTCTTCCAAAGTATGCAAGGAAACATAAACAGATGAACAAAAATAATGGTGTCCTGTTGCTTGGAATAGTTTGGAGGAATCAGTTACTCTAGATTTACCAACACTGTACTACCCCCTTAATATATTTTCTATATTGCTTAAGGAGAGGAGGTAAAGGCAAGGTGCCCGCTTGATGTCCTCACTTATATAACAAACAGTGTTCGAGGAAATAATATAATAACCACTTCTAGTTTCTTTATAAATGTGCCAAGACGCATTACGTTTACGGGTATGTAAGTCACTGTACTGGAAAGTGGAAAGATGGTTGGTGGTAGAATGTTCCATGCACCTAAGTACCGTATGCGAAGGAAGTCCACATAATGTGATGATAAATACAACTGCAAGCTACTGTACTTATACGCATGCATATGAATACGTTAAAATTTCAATATATATCAAAATAGTGCTGTATGTCTTTTGCCTAACGTTAATTATCCGCATCATAATATTAGCTTGCATCTTCATAATTGCCTTTTAAATAGAGATTGGAGAGTATAGAGCTAGGTATGGGCTGTTGTGAAGGGTTGGGGAGATGTGTAACTTACGTTCATGACTGTACACTGGAATACAACAGTCCTGTGTTAGGTTAGTTAAACCTCGAGCAGCCAATATGCATTAATCTCTAATCAACTTGGCTTATAGAAAACATAAAGAATGAGGACTGCGGATGTCCAGCAGGATTAGATGGTGAGTGGGAGGTATGTACAGTACAATCGCCAGCACTGCCGCGTGGTACAGGGGTTCACACATATTCAGAGACGTAG
Organism: Petrolisthes cinctipes; assembly: GCA_033782935.1. Classification (NCBI taxonomy): domain Eukaryota; kingdom Metazoa; phylum Arthropoda; class Malacostraca; order Decapoda; family Porcellanidae; genus Petrolisthes; species Petrolisthes cinctipes. Next base: position 192,498 of record JAWQEG010002196.1, on the reverse strand, counting down.
CACCACTGTGATTATTTAGCTCGAAACAATCCACGTGTATGAGACGGAGTATCCTTGATAAACTAGCACATGAAGTAAACTTTGCTGCTTAAGGAACTGAATTACTTAAATCCTTTAAACATGTGAGCCCCTGTACCACGCGGCTGTGCTGGCGATTGTACATACATTCACACATACATACATACAGTATTCCCGAGAATATTGGGCATGAAAGGATGTCATCACGCAGGAGATTATAATCCAACATTTGTTTACTTGTAGGCTCCTTCACTATAATACCATAATGGTTTCAATCCTCAAGGATGCTGGTGGTGAACAAGGTCCATTTCCAAGCAGCTGGTAATTGTTTAATTCCCTGCCAACCTCAGTCTTAACAACCATCCACCATTGCAGCACACAATTCACTGTCCGTGGTCACTACTACAAGCCGACTGGCTACGCCTCTACTGACCTCTTATCAAATAACAGAAATATTCATTCACACTTCATTGCATATTGCGATTTAGTTTTATGTTAATAAAGGAATGAATGAGTTCGATGTAATGAGTAGGCTAGTGTACGGGTCCAGGAAATATCCTCTGGACCGTGGGCTAGTCTATAATGTAACCAAATACAGGGTTACATCATAAAGATCTCGTATCACAAGGGAAAACACGACAGCGAGGAAGGACAGCAAGCACGAAGAGAAAGGAAGTAAATGAGGGACAAGTGGAGAGGAAAGAGATTGACTCGGGTCCGAAGGGGCGCCAACGTCTTCAAAATACTCTCCATAACTTTGCAACCAATTCTTTCTATATGAGGAAGTATAAAGCAGAATGTTGCAAGAGTTGACTGTTGCTAGGGTAGCCTGTAAGATAACGCCTCGTTGTATCAAGACCACCGTTGCCGAGGGAGAAAATGGAGTGTGAAGATGGAGTGTGACGGGAAGGCTGCTGATGTCTGGTGTAGGTCACGTGGAGGTGAGTGAGAAGAAGGGGGGGGAGGGGCTTGTGGAGAACACTTACACAGACATAAAGGGAAGAGGGGTGTGCTTGATGTACCCATTGTGTTGCAATATAAATGTCACTGTTGTGTTAATCCTAGACAAGTAACAACAAAAATTTCAACGGATATTTTGACATCGTACGTAAAGCTACACCATTTACCAACACTGATATATGTCTCTTCCATATAATTATACATTGTATAATAATTAAACATATCGGGTATATATTTCATATTTGCCTATCTGACTAGCAGCTACAGAGGAAAGCCACTGCTGGCAAGGGTTTTCGATTGACCTGTGACTTCACAGAACGTACCGGTAGTTGAGCATCTCAACATATGATTGGTCAGTACTGTACACCCTCCAAGTACCTGGCTTGGGTGATCTCCCCTCTCTCAGCACGTGACTGGCTAGTATTAAATATGCCGCTGCACCCAAATTACAAGGGAATGTCAGAAATATGAAAACAAAGATTTCCAGAAAGGTTCATTCTACGGGTGTGCTATTTTCAGCCAACAGACATTCACAGACATCACTTCGAAATCAGTGTTATTTATGAATAATTAAATAAAAAGTGAAGAATGAACTATTACTTACAAGTGCTAGAAGGATGAATCAAGTATTGAAATATAGTACTGTAAATATTTTAATACGTAAGTCATCAGAGCGGTGGGTGGAGTGGAGAGATATACTGATACCAATCTTTAAGAGTAAAGGTGAGGAGTAAAATAAAAGTTGATCAGCTACAACATCAAGTTTTGGGAAATAGTAGAGGCAAGACTGAGAGGCGAGCTGATGATTTGTGAACAGCAATATATTTTTATGTCAGGAAAGAGGAGGAAATGTTTGCTTTACGAATCTCGATGAAATGTAGAAAAGGCCAGGAGATGAATTACGTTAGTGAATCTAAAATAACCCCATGACAGGGTACCGACCGGTTGTGGTACTGGAAGAGGAAGTTGGGGGTGACAGAGAAGTATGATGGGGTGGTGTGGGGTACGTATGAGAAGAGTGAGCCAGCAGTGACATGTGTAGTAAGAATGACAGATGGGTTCAAGGTAATGATGGGATAGCATCGAGGATCAGCCCTGAGTCCCATTCTTGTTTGCAGTAGTGATGGATAGGTTGACATACTGGACCAGAGAGTAGTCCCTATGGACTATGGTGTTTGCAGACGACATTGTAATCTGTTGTGAAAGACCTGAACACATGGGTGAAGGAGAAAGAGAGGAGGGACTCCAAACACGAAGAAAAAGGAAAAATAAAGTTAAAATAACTAATAATGTAAAAATAAGAAGCAATCACCTTGCATGCGTGGCATTACAAAAAAAAAAAAAATGTTGGTGTTGAATCAATGACGAGACAGACATCTTGGCGGTTCTGGAACAACCACCCTGCCACATACCACACCACACATGGAACTCATTTCCATGCTGGGAATATTTTCTAATTCTTACAGGCACGATACTGTATACATCAACAATGTGTACCAGTAGCCTATATAGGACTATTCAGTCATGACATACATATTCTTAAGAAGACATGTAATTCAAAATAAGAGCCATACATAATACAAGTTTAACGTCGATAAAAATATAGCCAGAAAAAAGACATCTCGTTAAAAATAAGACTACCGGTACTACGTAAAAATGACCTTACGCCACACATGTTTAGGCAACTGGAAGAGACAGCATACACCAAGTAAAGAGAAGGAAATGAGGGACAATGGATATGAGGAAAAGGATTGGCTCGGGTCCGAAGGGTCGTATCGAACCGGGACCAGTTGAACGGATGGAGATAACAGTACCAATTAACTAACCCGGTGTCCCAATGCCATGTAAGAGGTGACCGGTATTATTGATTGTATCAGTTCAAGAAATAGCGTATGTTACTGGGTGTGAAGGATGATCTGCATCGGCTACTCTCTTAACAGAATAATAATGCAACCAAGTGCAATTACAGTAAGGTGTCTCGTTAGAAGAAAAGATATGGGATTAACTCTCAATGACGTTAACTTCCCATCTTTAGTGAAATCTCTACTGCACACTCGGGGTGATTATAACACTTATTGAGTGTTGAAGCTTTTCATATCCCTTAACAACGAGGCTTAGGAAAACATTTCACCCAAACACAGAATATTAAAGTATTTCAGGAAAAAAAGAAGCAAACTTTTGTGCGGGGAAGCCCTGCCCACCAGGCACCAACCCTTCTCTAACTGGTTCAAACTGGATATATCCAGCTCTCTACCTCCTCCCTCACCCCCTACCCACTCAGCTTCGACCAAACTACGAGCTACAGCGGTATGTCACGTGACTTACCTATTATTGATTAAGGTACGGTGACGTGCTGCTGTTAATGTGTTTATCCTCCCATTTTCTCTATCTTCATTCCCTAATTAACCTACGAAACACGAGAAAAGAGACAAGTCTGGTGGTTGATGGCAAGTCTCTTACTGACGTAAGTGAAATGTCAGTGGCAAGTGTTGATATGCTAGTTTCTGCAGTGGAGATCTAGTCCTGCCGCACTTCAATTTCATATTCATTATTACTTTGATAAAACTAGACATATTTCTAGCAGAGGGTTTAATTAATTACCCCAAAGAAACGTCCATTCGATCAGTAAGTTAGGAATGGAGTTCCAGAAATACGCGAGATTACAAAACAAACCTTGGGATAAAATCAAATGACAATAAACTGACAATCAGTGTCACCTCATTATCGGAAGCATATGGAATATAGGGATAGTTGACAGGGAAAGAGAGTGGCTGGGTCCGAAGGCGCGCCCAAACTCTTTTAAGTACTGCCCACATCACCACAGGCAATACACCCTCAAGAGAGCACACTTTAATTTGGAAGGGAAGGTAGAGCATACGGTGGAAGGGGGGAAGACGGAAGTGGAGAGACCGCCTGCTTTTGGGACGATATGGGATGGGAGGTATGGGGGGGTTATAGCGAGGTCACTTACCTCTCGGGCTTTCCCATTTCCAACACATTTTAAAACTAAAACCAACCCAGAATTAACTTATCATTTTACCGATCGATTACAGTTTCGGAGTTTACTATGCAGGAAATGTTATCACCACAATATACTCCAATAATGTGGGAACGTACTGGACCATACAGCATTCGCTATTATATAATAATCAATGAGATCAAACAAGGCTTTCAGGTTACAACCAGGAACTAGTAATACGCAATCACATAGATCCACAAACATTATAATCCGTCTAGAAGAGTCTCTACGAAGGACTTTATCAGACTTAGTTAACATCTCGATTACGGGTATAATCTATAAAATTATGTTAATACGCGCGCGTGGCCCTGGGATCCTCCTTGTTTTGTTGCCTTCAAGGCCTCGCTTGAAGCTGTTTATATACGCTGTCACCTTTAGCTTAGAGTAAACATCACAAAAGTCGTGTCATGTTCAGGCTTTCACAAGCTGTAAATATTCATACTTTGATAATATTATAATTATTACAATGAGAACTAGCACCAACCAACAAGCTCAGAGGGACTATACTTGGCACTAATAAGGCAAGTAGGCTATGGGAGTGGTAGAAAGAAGTTAAATAAATACTGTAGGAGAGATATGAGGGACTAAACTACAAATAAAAACTATATATTGGGCAAACAATTGGTATGGGACAAAATGTGCATGCCGAAAGAGAAAGTACGTAGGGGGTTTGCAAAGAAGTTCAGTTACTGGAAATTATATGAGACCCCCACTTCCGTAAAGTATTGTTAATAATCCTCAGAGTTGGACCTAACCCACATTATAACCAGGATGTAAACCAGCCTAACCCAAAACAATTAACTCCGGGAATATACATCAGCCTGGGTGGGCACAGAACTTTCTTATTACACTGCAGCTGGTTGTTAGGAAGTGACCAACAAGGGAGAGGAAAATCCAGAAAATAATTAGTGATTCACCGAGGTTATAGGACGGCGATACCTATCCCTGGTTGCTCATAAAGTTTGCTTGCAGTGACGAATATTGAAACTTGACCATTAATTCGTACGGAAGGCGATAAAGCTTACAAAGCATCTTTATCGTGGTCTACCATGCTAATTAAACAAAATTGGTAACCAAAATTCTCCTCTAAAACATCTCCAGCACACTCAAGCATCCCCATCGTCCCAATGAAACCTGGGTGTTGATTTCTTTTAAAAACTAACCACCGCAGCAGAACTATTAAATCATTCAATATACGAACATTCCATTCCTAAATTACATGCACTGCAATAAGTCTATGAAATTATAACATGCGTGTTACATCATCCAGTCTGCAATAGTGGGTCTGCTGTACTCACCAATTATCTTCAGCTTGTCCTACAGTCCAGCCAAGATTCGAGATGAACAGCTAACTCCGATGTTCTTTTAAACCGATTTACAACCTTCACTACTCGTCCTCAAGGAAAATGTGTCAGAGAACTGTATAACATGAACATGGATAGTTAAAGAAGGGAGTGCGGAGCAGCAGCAGGTAGTTTCAGTGCCTCTTTGTTTACCCTAGTAGCGAGCTGCGAGTCTGAGGGGAGCGAGAGGTTCAACGCACGCGCTCTCCTGACACTGTACCTACCTTTTGTTTTGGGACAGAGAATTCCCCTTTTATTTATAATTCCACGTATTATTTCATTCGTTGGCTCTTCATTAATTTTCTATACTTTCATTTCACCTCTCTTAAAGATTTCTCTGAACCTCTATATATTAATTATTAATAATGTTATTGTTTTTCTTGGCAGGTCTCTACCATCTTACGTACGCCTACAAAACTCACTCTGCCTCACAGTAAATACTAGTATAGGCCTATATCCTATATAAGTTGTTTTATTTTTCATAAACTATTGCTACCTAGTTTGTCCGATAGCACCCTCCTGTTACTTAAATATGAGCTACATGGAATTAATTTTTATATCATACAATAAGTTAAAAGAAAAGTCAGTTGCTAAATACTATACTTATTATTAGAGAGATGTTGGTAAGTAAAACATTATTCTAATATTTACTGTTTAGTTAATACTGTGCAATACATGTTACTACAGTACTACTCTGATGACTCTGGGCTATCACTGCTACTGCTGCTACTAATATATTTATGCTTTTTCTTCTTTTTCTTTTTCTCTTTGTGACTCTTACTCTTCTTTTCTTTCTTTCTCTTTTCCTTTTTGTGTTTATGTTTATCTCTGTGTTTGTGTTTTTTAGAAGCCTTTTTTTCTTTGCCCTCGTTTTTCTCAACCCACCCAGAATAATCGAGTTTCTCTCGGTGCTTCTCACCAAGTTTCTGAACCAAGTCTACTGAAGTGGTGGGAACTGACCTTACCATCTGGGCTTGATGTCTAAGGTGACTTGGGACTGCTGGACCATATTCACTTTCTGGATCAGTTGAAGAATCACTGTCAACATCTATGTGGGCAACTCCCTTGACTTCAGCTTGACTATTTTCAACTCCAGGCTTGGGCTGTATTTGGTCTATGCTATTTACTGTTGATGCTTCTTGGCTGGATGAAGCTTGAGAGTTCCAGAGACTATTTAAGGCACTAAAGTCAACATCAGCAAATATCCCCTGAGAAGGAGTGGGTTTTGTTGCAACAGATTCCTTCTTTTTGGGAATGAAGACAGGCTTTGGTAAATCAGCTCTGAAGTTGGAATGTTCAGTACTCTGAGATGAATCCTGAATGGATATAGAAGGCTCCAGAGTGGGAGAATTAGGATATTGAATGTTGTGAATACCGTCTTCTGCTTGAGGTTCAAACCTACTAACACGCTTTCGCCTTCCATCTATTTTTCTTTTTTCTGTAACATTATCTGCATTGTTCTGTTTTCCCTGATCACTTCTAATGCTTGACAGAAATCTACTAACAGGGTCCTCCTGTACTTCAGTCACTGGAGATAAATTTTCTCCATTTTCATCAAGAACAGTCGGTTTCTGGGGCAGAAGATTGGCTGTGCCATGATATGCTTCAACATTTTTATGAGTAGGTTTAGTATCATCTGTTTTCTTATTGTCATCATCAGTGTCAGAATCTGAATCTTGGAAGATGGCTTTAAAAAGGTCCATTGTGGGAGGCCCATCCACTGGAACCTGTTCAAACAAGAAAGTTAAATGAATACAGTAACATTTTATCCTACGGTACATCACAATAAAAAAATATTGTCTATCTATCTATAGCTCCGACGCCTCGTTCCCTCCGGGAACTCCCCCCAAGGGGGTGGCCACGGCAGAAGTGTCTCCAGTTCTCCCTGTTCCAACACTCCCTCCTTACTTGTTCAAGCCCTACTCTGCCCCTCATGTTTCTCTCCTTTACATACTCTTCCACTCTGTTCTGCCATCTAACCGGTGGTCTGCCTCTCACACCAGGTCCCACAACTTCACTTCCATACACCTTCTTTACAAATTCCTCGCCTTGCATTCTCTCCACATGTCTATACCATCTCAATGTATTACGTTTCACTCTCTCAACCACTCCACACTCAATACCAATTGCCTTCTCACTCATACCACATCTCTCATATACACTCTCATCACTTTCTCCATCCCATCTAGTAAGTCCACATGCTCCTCTCAAGGAACTCATTTCCACAGCACCTATTCTAGACTGATGAGCCCTACTCCATGTCCATGTCTCCGACGCATAAGTCAGTGTTGGCAGGATTATACTATTTCGTAGTCCCCTTTTCACTTCCATACTCACACTTCTACCCTTCATAATCCTCCCCAGTGATCCTATGACCTGTCTACCCTTCACTGCTCTCTCCCTAATTTCTCCTTCCATACTTCCATATTTACACATAACTGTACCCAGGTACTTAAACTCCTTCACTTCCTTGTCTACTTGTTGATAGTATTGACAGTGCTATTTATCTATCTACTGACAAACTCCCTAAGGTCACACACATGCCTAACTACTGTATCTTCAAAATTTGACTCTGTTGCATGCAAGCAAAACTATCATTTGTATACACAAGGATCAAAAGAGAATATCTCTCTCTCTATCCTTGACCATTTCCACTCCTACTTTTCACAGACTTTACCAAACCTCTCTCATAACCATCCATGTACACAGTGAATAGTCACTATGGCATCACACATCTTGGTTTCATTTCAACAGACTGGAACCAACACCTGTGTTTCCTTTAATTTCAAACAAGTAACTTTCCCATGAAATAAACATATACACTGAACACTGCATATTAATTCCAACCTTCAAGCCATAGGTCTCTGGATGATCCTCCAAGATTCCATCCTCTTGATCAGCTGCCTCCCCTACATCAATTTTTTGTTCAGATTCATGCCTTGGTTTCTGCAAACCAGCTGTGTCTTCTATCTCAGCATTCATCATGCCAAATAAGGAAAATTTTTCTTTTTTGATTTTGCGGAGACCTACAAAAGAGGACCTGCAAAAAAAAAAAATAATAATAATTTTATTCCAATTTTTTTCTTTTAGTGTATATCTATTTTGAAGACTGGGAAAGTATCTGTAGTTATCTCTTTCATTATTATATTCCAGAACATATACTGTACAATTATAAGATGGATAAGTTGCTGTCACTCTATTGGAGACTATTGAACCTTTAATCTGAGCCAGTTAACACATTACCTCAATATATTCATAGGTGGAAGGTTTTGTAACACAGTTTGGAAGAATCTGAAGCTTCAAATTGCTAACAATATGTAAGCCCCATATCTGAAGCTGTGCACATCATACTCACTCAGGGTAGGGGTTGGGAACATTGAAGCGGCGGCACAAGAGGCGATCAGGGTACCAATCCTGGGTGGTCTGTGTCATCTGGCCGTACATCTTCATCCGTGCAGCCTTCATCTGGTCATCATCTGTGTCACGGGCAAGAAGGTCTGTCTCCTCACTGCCTGCATTTGTTTTGTCCACCTGAGGAGCAAGAACCTAACCCTCTCACAAATGATGTTGCAACACTGCATATGATTAGGCATTTACCAAAGCATACTGATGACTTGTAAAGCATTCTCTGGTTCTATTGAATATGAAAATATTTGTTTAAAACTGCAAAACAATGTGAAACATTTCCTTAACTGTAGAGTGAAAGCTGATATTATGCATCATTTTATAAGAACACTTTATTTTTTAAGTTACATTACAGTAAGAAGAGTGTTAGGGTATACCTTGGGGACGTTGACATTCAGTCCATCCTTCAGCAGTGGCAAGGCATCTGACACAGATGCTGTCACAAATCTGATGAAAAAACAAAAATACTGAAGTACAGTACTAATATCCTCGGTAAATCTATATAATTAATTCTTGCTATATCCAAATATACACAATTCTTTGCAAACTGGAGTCTTAAGAATAAGTTTTGCAAGCTTGTTGTTTCTTGCAGTTGTTGGTAATACAGTTAAAAAATATTATAAATGATCATGAAGGATTATTTAAATTCATGTGTTTCAATATGTATCTAGAATGTATTGTACATAAATTTGCTAGTAATTACAATCTTTCATACATTTTCTCTTACAGGTAGGCCTATGGTCATGGTTAGAAAATGGGCAAACTCATAAAATAAAAACTAGTGTCTTGTTTATTATCTTAATTGCTTTCTCCTGATATCCTCCTCTTAAATGCTCCACCACCCTATCTTCATGTGTTGGGAAAAAAAGGGTGGTCTCTATGCAGTGGGGTAACAATCTGACAAGACCTGCTATGTGCGCCTTCTGCCACTGCTATTCTCATGACTGGGTGCTCCTGGGAGACAGCTTGGTGTCAACAGTATAAGTGGATGGATTACTGATTTACTCAATTATAAGCCACCATTGAATGTAAACTGCATGGTTAGTTAATTACTAGCATGTTTTAAAGGAGAAACGTCTGACTTTTATTAACAGCACCCACAACTTGAGTAACAACAATCTGGCACAGCTGTGTTTTGAGTTAGTCTCCATTTAAATATAGATCATAAGCAAATGGTCATACATTATTAGATATTGTATCTGAACTTTTCATTGACACGTACAGTATAAAAGACTACAGTCCTGTACTTCTTCATATCCTACTTGTCCATTAAATTCCAGATCATACCACAAACTTTCAAAATTAATACAGTCGTAGAGTTCATTCAAAAACTAAAAATTACTGTAACTCCTCACTCAAGCTATCTTCAGAGGTGCAAGCTTAAATTATTACCAAATGCAGATGACTGTCTACAAATATCACATCTACACAAGCATAAAACATATCCAAATTACCTAGTAGCCATAGTGGAGGCGAGTGGCTGGAAGAGTTGAGCAGCTCGAGCAAACTCTCGCACCTCTCGCTCTTTCTCCCACTCAGTCATTCCCCGGGGTTGGGCAAGGTAAAACTGTCCTAAAAACATTTTTTCATATCAGTAAAAAAGAAAAATGCGGGTTCATAATGATGTAAACATACCAACCAACAAAACACTTAAGTGAATAAGAAATGTAAAACATTATATGACTAACCATTTGAAGGTGAATTGTGAAATATTTCTTATTAAACATATAGATAAACCGAGTTCCTTAAGTATTAAAAACAAGGTGAGTATGGAGGAAGAACCCCAGGACCTCTTGGTTGAAAACCAAATGCGCTAACCACTGCACCACGGGACACCTCATTAGATACTCAACTATTGTCATAAACGATTATATAAAAATAATACAAATTTTCCCAACCCTTAGTAAACAGGGAAATGGAGTCAATATTATGATCATTACATTTACTCACATAAACCCTTCTGTAGTAAATCAGTCAGAAAATGCTTTAATCGGCAGACATAATCTATAAATTAACCGACCTTTCTGTCCCTTCTCCTTCATCCTGAGATATAACTCGTATCTTTTCTGTTTCTCAGGGTCCTTGGAGAATGGTTTGAAGTCTGAACCCAACTTTTTTTCTGAGCTTTTAAACTGCTCATAGAGTTGGTCAACTTCAGAAGTATCCAAGGTTTTCTCAGAGTCCTTCTGCATCACATTTTGTGGTGGAACTTTTGGTGTGTAGCCCTTAATTCCCGATCTAATCTGTTGACCATCTTTGTTGTAAGTAAGCACATGATAATAAATAAACAAAGTTAATATTTAGCAACATCATACTCAAAAGTTCCACAACTATCAAGATCAACATGAAGAGGCTAGTGTTACTGTAAATAAAGCACAAATATTACTACACACCTCCACCACAGCTTTGGGTTGTTCTTCAATACTCCTTGCTCGCTGCTTCACTGTCATGTCATGTCGACCCAGTCCCTGCAACTCGTTCTCCTTTCTCTCAAACCTTAAAGGATAATACAGTATTTGTAAAGTGACTGATACCCAGTCTAATGGAGGTAGGTGTGGATTATTATTACCAGCACTTTCAAGCAGAATATCAGCTATGCTAGACAACTTCACTCTGCTAAAGAAATTATCAGCCAGATTTAGAAGAAAAGAACAATATGGCTACAGTCTCCTGGTCCCCGGCCCTAATATGGCTGGAAATCTCAATTTATTTAATGTCTCAGTCTACTTAATGATATAATGCACTCAATGACAAAATTCAGTGTGGTGCAATCAATATCAAGGTAACCAAAATGATAACATATGATCTACTTCATACAAGTCTACATATATTTTAATGCAATACTGTACCTGTATTATGAATACATACCTTCGTCTTCTAGGTTTGTGTTTAGGTATAAAATCTGAGGGGAGGGTTGGCCATGGGTAGGACTTAATGCAGTTGTGAGGTTTACTGCTTAGTTTGAATCCTTTGAGTGCTTCTGTTAGTCCAAACATATCCTGGAAGGATCGAGACATATTAATGTAAAAAAAAATATATATATATCTTCTTAGTACAACACATTACACTCCTACACAAACCTGGTCTGTGGATTCCCCTAGGGCCAATGGGTGAACAGACCCTTTGGGATGGATTGGTAGTCCCCCAGTAACATCTTGCCAAATGAGATAGAAAAGTTGGTGTTCTGTCTTGGCCAGCTCTTATGGAGAGTTTTCATATGGAAACAAGGCATCAATCCATATGAATGGAAGGAAGAAAAGAACAAATTGGCTACAGCTTACTGGTCTGGGCCTGCATAAGGCTGGATAGTAGAATTATTCTCTCTCTATGTACTCAAAGGCTATAATAATCCACTGTCACAATTTACTCTGTCTCAGTTTACTGAATGCAGTATCTCAAAACTGTACCAGGGTCATAAGCCATGATCAATCAGGTACCATTTTCCATACTGGCTGTGGACTATACTTACAGTGAGAAAAAAATTGCCTATAAGTGGTGATGGCAATACATACTGTAAGTGTGACTGTAGATAAGTAGACGGCAATAATATTTCATTTATCTATCTTGGCCTTCTTTAAGTGAAAGAAAGTGACATGTATAAAAAATGGCAAAAAATACAGTATGGTTTCACTTACCTTGTCCTGTTGAGAATATGCAGTTTTATCACGTTTTTCAGAATTTTGTTTCTTGTCTTCTCCAAAATCATATATGCTCATGTCCTCAGTTGCATAAATATCGTCATCAACATCTTCAAAAGCTCCCACACCAAAAGCCTGTACACAAATTGAAAGGGTAATTATATATTCTTAAAACCACTAATCCTGAAACAATAAATTGCTGTATTGGTAATTATACAGTAGTACTGTATTTCTGTTTTTACAACTCAGTGACAAACAAATAAAACGAGTGTATTGGGAAAAGGCAATACAGAGATGTGGTTTGGTTATGAGAGATGTGGTATGGATATGATAGAAGCTGGTATCAAAGATGTAGTGAGAGACTGGATTAACAGGAAGGAAAGAGCAAATTGGGTACAGCCAAATGGGTCTGGCCTCTTATAAGGCTGAGTGGGTGAAAAGTAATACACTGAAGTGACTGGATAAATGATGAAAATGCAAGATGAGGGGTTTACAAAGTGACAGCATGAGGGTGAGATATTAAGTCACTTCCTCATTTTTGCAAAGTTTTCATTTTCTCAGCACCTTACACAGGTTCCATATCCCCTCAATGAAATGTCAGGAAACGTACCATTAAATCATTGGAAAACAACATTATATATACCTGTCCTCTAATCAGCACTTTCTTCTTCTTTTCCGTGAATGATAAAGGTGTTGGGTTCAGGAGTGAAGCAGCCACACCAAGGACAGGAGTGCGGTCGAGGGGTATATAGCCCAGGCCAAAAGTATTGTGCTTGGCCTGAGGTAGCAGGAGGGTGTCGACATCATCCGGGGCGAAGGTAATTTTGCTTTCAGTATTGTTATCGGAGTCACAACTGTCTCCATCACTGCTATTATTACCCACATCTATCAAGAAACATAAGTAATATGTATATTAAAGCTTAATAAATATAAAAAAATCTTCATCATGCCACATCTCCACTCATTCACCAGATTTTTTTAATGAAGCATCTATTCATGATAGAATTAAATACAGTACTGTACTGCATTCATTCAAATAAAAAGCACACCCAAACCCCAAACAAACAGAACAATAATATTTTATCAACACCTATCACCTTCTGACTAAGTGGAATCTACATAAATCTCTCCACTAACCTCCTCCTTGAGGTCCCTGGCAGCCATACATTCGCTTCTTTTCCTTTTTTGACAAACGTTTCTGCTGCCTGCTCACCCTTGGGCCAACCCCTTGTCCTGGCCGCCAGCCTAGTCGACGTAGTAACTTCACACCCACTGTTTCACTGTAAAAACAGTGATCAAATTAGAAATATTATAATATCTAAAACCTCATATGTTATAATTTATGCGATAAATTTCGTGAGTCCATTTTCTTCCAGAGTCAGAAACTTTCAGCACTTCGTCAATCCCTCTTTTCACTGTCTTTCCTTCAAAATCTACACTTTCCTCCCCTCTTATTTTTATTTTTGTACATTTATGACAATACAAAGCAGGTGCTGATAAGGGATAATAAAAATGAATGAGAGTAAAAGAGTAAGGTGTTTAGGGGCAGACTGAGGATAAGGTGGAATGTGAAAGTTGAGAGATATACAGTATATAAGATTGAGTAATGTATTTGAGAGAGAGAAGGAACATTGGTGGAGGACAGAGAGGCTTAGTCAAAGCCATTCAGTGAGATTAAGGTGTCGGACAATAGACCGATACATAGATTATGTGTTGACCCATTAACAGTTTTCATTTTTCATCATATTCATGGAATTTCTTTTTTATAGTTTAAAACATATCACAAGATTTCTGTATTGCACAGGTTAAGACTAAGCATAAAAGCACAAGACAATAGATCACCTTGTTGGCCTCAGAATCTCCTCCAGCACTGGTATCCCAGGGATGGGTCCACTGGGGTCCAACACTCGTTTTCTCTGAACCTGATCTCGATTGGAGTCAAAGTTGGATGTTGCCTGGATAACTTGTGGAGAGATCCCAAACTCACCCAGGTCCTGAAATAGCCAGGCTCTTTATACATTCATAATAATTATAATTAAGGCTATTAGTACTAACTAAAGAGTTGTGAAGTTTCATTCATTTTCATTCATATAGACTGACTCCCCTTAAGGACTGGCCAAGTTTGGCAAGATTTTTACTGAGGGTACTGCCTATCCACCCCAAAGTAGATATTTACTTCCTGCACACAGGCAATCTCTAAAAGAAGTTGCAAGCCTAGTGGTTGACATCTAACCTGGTCATCAACAGAACTTCTGACTTACAAGTTAATAGCAACATTGCATCAATTACTGCAGAGGGTAGTGACCAAAGTTTTCGGGACTTAAAGTCAACAGCAGCATTGTACCAATTACTGTAGAGGGCAATTACTGGGTTTTATGTTGCATGTAAATTAAGAAACTCATGGTAAAGTTAGCAGAAGTAAGAGAGCGACCAAATTTGCCCTCGAACACTGTCGTAAATATTGCTAATGACATGTTGAATTCGCTACTTTCTGCCTTGGCCAGCCCTTAAAATCCCTGTCAGGTGGGTGAACAGAGTAGAAGTGAACATGAAGGAGAGGGATGGGAGAGTTTTCGGAGGGAACAAAGCATTAGAGGTATCAATAGATTGATAAGCACAGTAAATAAACACACATCACTTCTGGCACTCACCTCATCATCCATAAAGTCCTGGGGTCTGACATTTTTGGTCTCAGCGCGTTGACCTTTAGAGGAGATGAAAGTAGAGGGTGTCCATCCCTCCTTGGTACCCACAGAATTGAAATAACCTGCTGAGAACCCTCCAGTGAATGCTCCATGGAATCTGTTAACAAAAGCAACATGAGAACATACACTTGCCACCAGGTTACAGTACAATACAGATTCATGACTAAGATATTCTTAGTACCTATGAAGTGGAAACATATTTGAAATCTGACCTTCTTCTTCCCTGTTTGTCCTTTGCAATCTGGTCCTCCAGACGTGGAGCCTTACGAGGGATACTCTCATCTGTGGATGAAGAAATGAAGATTAAATTCAGTATCTATTTACTTTATTGTCTTTCTGTAGTGTGAATATTGACCCTTAATACTAAATACAGAGACCAGGCTAATATACGGTATATACCAGTATATACATACATGTATATATATATACCGGTATATATATATAACCTAACCCCAGAAGTTGGCCCAGTCGGCATTAAATAGTTAGGCTAGAATTGGTTAAGGTGGATTAGATCTGGCAAATGGTTCTCTCCTCAGTGATTTAGTCAAAAATGAATAGAACGAACAGAAATATTCATGAATTTTTTTTAGAGTTGGAAAAAAATAAAAAAAGGTGGCCACATTCTTAATAAATACCCAAGTGGTTTTTGGTCCAGTCTCATAGAAAACAGAATAGGCTACTCAAGCCTCAATTAATTTGGTATTTATCTAGGATATTGCTGTTTTTGTAGCAGTGTTGCCAGATCCTGCTTAGTCCCAGTATTTTGCCCTGGTCAGGGCCTGGTACTTTACCACGGTTAGTTCCTGGTAGTTTGCCCAGGTTAGGTCCCGGTAGTCTGATGCGGTCTAGGTTAGGTTAGGTAAGTTCAGGCTAATTTCAAAATGCCATAGAAGTAAAGTGTCTAAGAATGGTATGAGTTAGTGGGTAAGGAAGGTAAAAACAGCGTAATAGAAAATTACAATAGAATAGATGGTATTTATTGAAAGAATTACCGCTTTGTAGCAGTGTTCCCAGATCCGGCTAGGTCCCAGTATTTTGCCCCGGTCATTTCCTGTACTGTACTTTACCAGGTTATTTCCCGGTAGTTTGCCCAGGTTAGGTCCAGGTAGTCTGATGCAGTCTAGGTTAGGTAAGGTCAGGCTAATTTCAAAATGCCCTATTTGAATATGCCCTATCTTGGATATGGGGCATTTGCGGAGGAAATGCCATAGAAGAAAATAGTTTTAGAATGGTCTAAATAAGTGTGTAATAAAGGTAGAAAAACTGTACGCAATAACGTTAATTCTTTCAATATTTACCGAACAGATAATTACCATTAATTCTTCAGAGATAGGGAATGAATACCGTCAATCTTATACGTTTATCATATTGTACTCAGCTATATCTATTTAATTAGCTCACCTTCATCTAGTTGTTCTACAGGTGTGCCATAATAAGCAAAATCCTCATCATCATCACTGTCACTCATCCTAATATTTTCACTTGTTCTGCGGATAAAAAAAAGAAAAAAAGTTTATCACAGTCACACTAAACCCATTGTCATAATAATTATTGGTAAATCTGGAGCTAATGATTCTTCCAAACTACTCCATGCAACGTGTTTCCTGGCATATTTTGGAGGAATCAAGGTGCTCTAATGTACCAGAAGTATGCTATCCCCTTAAAGTTTGGGTAGGGTGTTTGTGTCCAGCAATGCAATGTCAAATGGAGTTTATCTAATTTAGTTTACGGTGGATCTACCATTCTACTCTCCAATGATAGTGACCAAAACACACACATTTCACAGAATTCACACACAGTTCCCAATCCCACTCAAAATTTCCCTAAATCCCAAGACATACCTCTGAAAATCCAAAGATACGCCTCTGAAAATCCCAAGACACGCCTCTGAAAAATGACAAGATAGGCCAAAATACCCCAAGGTTTATTTTTTGTTTTCTTTGGATAATGTCATTTAGGCCCAATTTATAAGAGATCTAGAATTCTAGATCTTGGGTGTATACACCTGCCAGGCTGGCCGCTGGACACACGGGCGTTTTGCGCCTTTGTGGTCGTGGCGCCACGCAAACACCTCAGTCACACACTTGTCAGTGACGGTGTCATGCAGTAGCACCGCTGCACCAGTAAAGGGGACCTGAAGGCGAAGAAAACCCACAATAGTAGACAAAAGATATATTACCATACAGTTACGGCGACGACTGTCGCCTTCTTCAGTGTCCTTGTGTGACGTGTGTACGGTACGAGAATGAAGAGTATATAATTTTATAGTTACCGTTTTTCATACTATGAGGGAAATGCAACAAAATATTATCTACCCACCATTTCTACAAGACTAATACATTAAAGGATGTAAATAAGAAAACATCGTTGTCTTTTTTTTTTATGCATTATTAACCCGCTCCTGTCTAGCTTTCTAACCCCCCACATCCACCTCAGCCACATTCATAACTTCTCTTGCGCCTCTTTTGAGGGGGAAGAGGAAGAGGAGGGGGAGGAAGGACAGTTGATTATTCCAACTTGCAAAGATCTGAGAGCAGACATCGGAGGCGCCGCAGGTTGTTGAAGACTTGAAGTGCGGTGGTGGCTGTCCATCTCGCCCCGTCTCGACCTCTTTCAAAGAAACATCACGTTTGACCGGGACCCCGATGTCTTCCAGTTCCGAAAGGAATGGAGGCGGTTTGAGCCTCCTATAAGGAAAACATCATTCGCCGCCTCCAAAACAACATCATCATCATCAACAACGAAGGTGGTTCAATACCACCAGTAGTTCAACTATTGCCACAACAACAACTACTACTATACTACAACTACTAATACAACAACTACTACAACTACTAATACAACAACAACTACTACAACAACTACTAATACAACAACAACTACTACTACTACAACTACTAATACAACAACAACTACTACTACTACAACTACTAATACAACAACTACTAATACAACAACTACTACTACAACTACTAATACAACAACAACTACTACTACAACTACTAATACAACAACTACTACTACTACAACTACTGATACAACAGCAACAACAACTACTACTACTACTTTTGTCTTGTAAAGTGTTTGATGACTTAATACCCCATAAGGGGTGATACCACCACCGAGAATGAGAGTGAACTGGAGGACGAAGGGGAACGCCAGAGGAGGAAGAGGAGGCGTGCGGCGTGCGGTGGTGGCTGTCCGCTTCACCTCGGATCGACCTTCTCCCAAAAAAACATCTCAAAGCACCGGGACCCCGATGTCTTCCAGTTATGAGAGAAGTGGAGACACCCTTCACCGCCTCCACAACAACAACAAGGAAATAAATTATTCCTCGGCCATGCCCACAGTCTATTAGGCACGGGACACACGCTCTTTGTGGTTGTACGTCACACAAGGACACTGAAGAGGGCGACAGTCTTCGCCGAAACTGTATGGTAATATATTTTTTGTCTTAATTACATATAGGTCTTGGATATTCCAAAGGTTTTGTATAAATAATGTATTGATGTTTGTGTATATAGTAGGCTATATCATAATTTTTAATGATTAATAAGTAGTTATGAAGTGTCATTCATGATCTAGGTCAGGAGAATTATTTAATGCTTGTCTAAAATGCCATAGATCCAAGTTTGTGTTCTTATACTCAGACAGAAAATTATAATCTATACATTACGTGAAGGAAATGGATTACAGAGAGTAAGAGTAGTTTTAGTTTTGCATATTTATTATTAGGCAACTTATTATATGCTACAATATAAATAACTCACAACAGAGTTTTACAGCACCGTATAAAAATATGTCAAAGTAGGTTAGTAGATCATGATGGTCTTGTAGAAACTATGTTGGACGATTCATGGGTTGTAAGTGAAAATTATGTGCTTTCTGGGGATACTGGTGAAAGTGTTAAGCCATGTCTTCTTTAGGACCCTGTGAATGTGTATGATACTTGGTGACTTCTGATTCCTCCTGACTATGCCACGAAACAAGCTTCTTCCATACAGGCGGTGTTTCATTCTGAGTACTGTACATCTCAGGGTCACTTAAGGGGGTAGTACACTGTTGGTAAATCTGGAGCAGTTGATTCCTCTAAACTATTCCAAACAATAGGACATCATTAGTTTTGACACTCTGATCCTGTTTCCTGTCATACTTTGGAGGAATCAAGGTGCTCTAATGTACCTAAAGTGTATAAGCTGAACTCACCAATGGATGAATTTCCCTGAGGTTGGTGGTGTTGACAATAGAGGAGGTGATGATTCCTTCTGGCCTTTGGTACCATTATTGATGAGGGCAGATGGGGTTGCTGGAATTGAGGGGCGAGGATTGCTGACTTTCATTGAGGCAAAGCTAAGTTATGAGTCCACCTTTCCTCATTTATGAAGGATGTGAGATGGTGAATGCAAGAGGCAAAAGTTGTGAAGGTTCAGAGCCATGGTGATCCGGACTATCATCTGCCCCCTTTGCAATTAGTCGTACTGCACACTCTCTCTTTCTTCCTCCACATGCCAACCATAAAGCTGCAGAGTACACAAAAGGAACATGTATTTTAGGATGAATAGAGTGATCAATAATTTCCTTGTAAATGAATATTGTGGTACGGTACATATACAAATGAGATAATTAAAGCCCTACTGCAGGAAACAACCTTCCATTCTTACCATAAAACTAAGTACAAATGACAATTAGAGATGGTCATGAGTGATATGTGACACAGCATAAGCTAATTCTCACCAGTTCTTCCATTGTGATCTGTGGCATTAATATCAGCTCCCAGGGTCAAAAGAAGATCCACCACTGCTGTGTGTCCTTCCCTTGCTGCACAATGCAGTGCTGTGAGACCTGTCCCAATTAATAAGCTGTCACATCTATACCTGGCTGTTTCCTTGGCTCTCCAAACTTGACAAATGAGACACAACCACTTGTAACTGATCAAAAAGGATAAAACATTAGGTAAAGCCTATGCCTAAACTATTTATACTCATGGAACACTCAGATTTAATAAGTTTGTGACAATTCATTATATAAAATCTTGCAGAACTCCTAAATTATTGAAAGATTGAAAGATTCAAAGTACTATATGTTCAGTAGGTGATGGTTAGTCTAAGCTACCATAACGTTAAGCTCTTTGAGTTTGGCACATAATTCCTGGTATACCATACACATAACTCTATCTGCAAGTACCGTGTACTTTCAATGTCCAACGACATTATCTTCTGAGATGAGAATTAGATGAGATATACTGTAGATTAGATGAGAATAAGCAAAAAATAATTTCTCCACCTTTGTCTGATGTAGAGTTGACATCCATATCATAAGTACTAACAAGCATTTCCACCATATCTGCTCTGCCTGCCTCTGCCGCCAAATGAAATCCAGTACGGCCAGTAGCATCCTTAGCAGAGAGACAGGACTGAGCATTGATTAGTAGTTTGGAGGTGTCCAAATGGCCACCTCGAAGGGACTCCATGAGGGGAGTGCTGCCACAAGCATCACCCTCATTACAGTTGTAGCCACTACACTCCAGAAGTATTCTTACCACTTCTGTGTGCCCATGAAGTGCTGTGAAAGGATAAGGTTACTGAGCTTTGTCACTGAAATACAGTTGAACTGTTCATATCCTTGCTTCTATAATCTACAGTAGACAGGCGGCCATATAAGTAAAACGGATATACAGTATACTGTAAACCAAGCGAAAACAAACCAATTAAGCCTACTCTTAGTATGCCAGAACAGGAATATGGTTAGAGCACTAAAACAGGGGGTAGGGGGAGATACTACTGTACAATCTTGGGCACAGGTCCCATTCTTCAGGTCAACAATATCACTGTAAATATACATGCACTTCTTTCATTCAAACATGTCTAACCTGCAGTGTGAAGAGGTGTCCTGCCATTGTTACTAACAGTGTTCCAGAGTGAGGTGTCAGAGTCAAGCAGGAACTGCACTACTTCCTTGTTTCCTTCTCGACAGGCAATGTGGAAGGTCGACCATCCATCCTTGTTGGTGAGATGGAGGCCAGCCTTGGCATTGATTAACAGTTGAAGGACCTCAGTGTTATTCTTGGTGGCTGCCATCATCAGTGGGGTCCAGTCTCCACGTTTCAGTGAGTCCACCTTTGCACCTGTATGATACATTCTGTAGTACTTATAAAACTGTTTTCTACACCATCTATCTTTACTAACACACCTGTATGCATCCCACTTGTGAAAATACATAGGTATAAATGCAATTGTATGCTTAGGCAAATGAAGCTTGCTCACCAGTCATTTGACTGCACTGTAATTCAACCTCAATTCACTTAATTACTGTGCAATTTACCCAGTTGAATACAGTGGGGACATACAACATTACAACAATTAGCCACATTACTCATCTCTGTTGCATTTGCATTAAGCCTATGATGGGTTATACAGTAATAATTCACTCTTTTAGGATACAGAGTCAATGCATTATCAAGGTTACTACAGTTATCTTCCCCAGGTATTAACAAAGGTACACATCAAGCAACCCAGTTATACACTGTATGCAGATCTGGAACCTCATGCAAGCTGCTCCTGTCAGGATTTGAGCTGCTAACACTGCAGCCTAACAACATAAGATTCAACAACACTAACCACTTGGCCATCATAATGATATCGTAAATACTAACTGCTTTACCATCACAATATAAAGGAACAAGTAGCCTACAAATTTTAGATGTAGGTAGTAGGATTTGAAGAAAAAAATTAATTTAGCCTAGTGATTATTTTGCCTCTTTCAAGCATATGCATACTATGCTATTTGGAGGCATTCTCATGAATCATAGATGGAGGCCCTGAATATCAATATTACATAGCCAGTGATCATTGTTTTGTGATATCCTGGTAAAAGAACAGAAAAGATATTATTGTATGGCAGACTGGTAAAACCATACAGACAACATTGCGTTATATTTATATCAAAAGTAGGTACAGGTATCTGTCCATTACCTTGTTGGAGAAGGAGGGAAACAACGGTAGGGTGTGAATTCTGGGCTGCTGAATGGAGAGGAGTCTTGCCATCAGAGTTGCGTTGGTTCACACACACATCACACCCATGACTCAGTAACCAGCTGTGTTGTAACCAGTTAAACAAAATTTAAACTAATTAATGTATTAAAACAAATGCAATACAGTATGTAAGCAAGAACTATCTTACTGTATGTATAAGTAGTTCTAAATATCTATGATCTCTGGCCTTATTTAAAGACCACAATTCCCCAACCCTGCCTGGCCCCATCAGCATAACAGATTGTATTTTTCAGCTTGCACCAAGGCAAATTCTGTAACTAGATTTATAGAGCCTGAATTTACACCCCAGAATATGTGGCCTGCAGGCTGCTGGTTGGGTGTCCTTGCCCTAGAGGATGTAGGCGACCCATATAATTTAACAGTAGACAGCCAATCCGATGCTTTTGATGTCATGATATGATTGAAATCTTTCCAGTCACCACATGAAAATATGAAACTACACTGAAACACAAGCCTAAGCTTTTCTTTGTTGAAATAACTTCTATATTCTGTCTGGTCAGGGACTCGTGCCCCCTTGGTGGGGGCGGGGGGATTTTGTGACAGTTTGGCCCCCATAATGGTGGTGAAATCACACTGGCGTGATGATCATAAACGGTGAATAAAATAATGAGATCCTTGGTAGAAATATCCCTTCCCTCACCAAACACACCTCACCTCACCTCACCCACACCTAGGTGACGCCCAAGGGGATTAACACGCGACCTGCCCTCACCGACACCTCCTTCTACCCCATCCCACTGACACCTCCTTCCCTCCCCCCTCCACAACCTGTATATAAGTTCATACCTATGTACTATCTATGTCATTCCTTTCTTCTCACTAGACCACTGAAGATGGTGGCAGTGTCCACCGAAACTGTATGGATTAATATATTATTTCCGTCAACAAGAGTGGGTTTTATTCACCGTTGGCCCCCATAGCTTCCTTCCTTGGTAGCCTTATTAAACACATTATGGAAGACTGCAATGCACACAACCACACTCGCCAACAACACAACATACACACTCTGAGGGTACTGTGGGAAAGTCCGGTTCAGGCGATGGCCCTGCTCAGCCAGACATTTTGAGGAACTTCTACAACAAAACCAACTGTACAATTAAGTTTGAAATAAGTTCTGTTCTGTATACTGTATTATAATTTATTATCACTCCAAGTTTAATCAAGCATTTTTGTATACGGTATAGTGTTGTTACTTTTGATAGTAAACTTATCACCCAATTGATAAGAAAGTAAATTTAACTTCAATGTTACAGCAGGTATTGAACTTTAGGTCAATATCTACAAAACAGTACAGTACCTTATTACAGTAGTGGAGCCAACAGTGGCAGCTATGTGTAGTACTGTATCACCAGATTTATCATGTTTACACTCTTGCCATTGCAAGTGACCATTGACATGTTGATCCAGCCATTCAACATCACTTCTTTGAACGGCTGCCAGGACATTCTTTGCAGGATACCAAAAAAGGAAAATTTACTGTACTAAAGTGTAACAAAAGTGAAGTCCACTCTGGCTGAAATGTAAAAAAATTTCATTAATTTAGTTGTGTATTAAAGCCTTTTCAAAGAAACATAAGTAGTTTGCCTTGGCTAAGTTATGGTAGTATTGTGCTACGGTTAGGTCAGGTCAGGTAAACTCAGGTTAATTCTAGAACATATAATTACTGTATTAACTATTTGGTAAATATTGAAAGAAATACCGTTATTCCGTACGGTTTTTCTACCTTCATTACCCACTTATATAGACCATTCTAAGACTATTTTCTTCTATGGCATTTCCTCCGCAAATGCCCCATTTCCAAATGGGGCATTTTGAAATTAGCCTGACCGCACCTGACCTTACCTAACCAAGACCACATCAGACTACCGGGACCTAACCTGGGCAAACTATCGGGAAATAACGGTGGTAAAGTACAGGAAATTACCGGGGCAAAATACTGGGACCCAGCTGGATCTGGCAACACCGCTGCAAAACAGTAATTCTTTCAATAAATACCAACTATTTAATGTATTACCTAATTTTATCACAGCCACTTGGAGGTGGAGGCCAAATATCGTCTAAATGCACTGTCACCTTTTTCTTTCAACAGATAAAAACAAAAATCAAAATAATGGATTATCCATAAATGATTGGGAAGAAATTGTTTTATATTTTTGTGGCTCAACTGTTAAGGAAGAAAGAGAGAGTGTGCAGTACGACTAATTGCAAAGGGGGTAGATGATAGTCTGGATCACCACGGCTCTAAACCTTCACAACTTTTGCCTCTTGCATGCACCATCTCACATCCTTCAGAAATGAGGAAAGGTGGACCCAGTCAAATGCTATTACGGTGAAGGGTATTTATTGAAAGAATTACCGTTTTGTAGCAGTGTTGCCAGATCCGGCTGGGTCCCAGTATTTTACCCCCGTCATTTATTGTACTTTATCACGATTATTTCCCGGTAGTTTGCCCAGGTTAGGTCACGGTAGTTTGCCGAGGTTAGGTCCCGGTAGTCTGATGCGGTCTAGATTAGGTTAGGTTAGGTCAGGTCAGGTAAGGTCAGGCTAATTTCAAAATGCCCCATTTGAATATGCCCTATCTTGGAAATGGGGCATTTGCGGAGGAAATGCCATAGAAGAAAATAGTCTTAGAATGGCCTAAATAAGTGGGTAATGAAGGTAGAAAAAACGTACGCAATAACGGTAATTCATTCAATATTTACCCGGTGAAGTGACACTCACCTGATGGTTATATAACATTGATTCTGGGTGTCAGTCCCTATCAACACATGAAAATTAATTGCTGACCAGTTGCAATTGATGAGAAAGTTGACAGAGTGGTGCATCAGCTGTTTTATTTTGTTTATAGACTGTTGATGTCAATGATGTGTTGTGATGAATCTGTCTACAACCTCAACAGAGCACCAACCTACAGTCCAACACTAATATTAAAGGGATCAAGTTCAACAAACCCAGCAGGACACAACAATACATGTAATAATAAATTTCACGCACTCTTCTCTTTATGAAATGCAGAAATAATTATCTAAATGTCAAATTTTGCTTAGGATACTAAGTTAACAACAGTAAAATTCATGCAAGTTTCAAGCCACAGAGTAACTTAGAAAAATTAGCCCTCTGGACAGAGAAATGACAAACTTTCGACAGTTGAAATTTATTTTCCAGAAATGTAACGTATTGCACATAGGTAATGAGTAGACATTTTAATTATGAAGGATGGATGTTGGATAGAGTAGTTGAGGAAGAGAGAGATTGGCATTTTTTTAAAATTTGCACCTTGGACTTTTCCAACTTTTTTTTTTCATACATATTTTTGGGTGTTCAGTTTATTTTTTATCAAATTATTGGGTATTTATTGAAAGAATTACCGTTTTGCAGCAGTGTTGCCAGATCCGGTTGGGTCCCAGTATTTTGCCCCAGTCATTTATTGTACTTTATCACGATTATTTCCCGGTAGTTTGCCCAGGTTAGGTTCAGGTAGTTTGCCCAGGTTAGGTCCCGGTAGTCTGATGCGGTCTAGGTTAGGTTAGGTCAGGTCAGGTAAGGTCAGACTAATTTCAAAATGCCCCATTTGCGTATGCCCTATCTTGGAAATGGGGCATTTGCGGAGAAAATGCCATAGAAGAAAATAGTCTTAGAATAGTCTAAATAAGTGGGTAATGAAGGTAGAAAAAACGTACGCAATAACGGTAATTCATTCAATATTTACCAATTATTGTGAGGAAAGAACCTTTAACTTGACCTTACATAAGCAAATGAACCCAATCAGGACTGGGGAAAACTCAACCCTGAATTACCGACCAGGAGAAAGTGAAAACAGCATAAGGTAGGGGTAAAAGCACCTAACCCTTTGTTTTGGGACCTTCAACACTGGCTGTCTTGTTTCTTGTGAGAAATTTATACACTTCTGATAGGCACCTGGCAATGTTGGATTTTCCAGTAATGAGGTAGATGGTCTAACTCATCTGGCTCTCTCTTCAGGCACACCCATACCTCATTTTGTACCTGCCTTGGGCTTCTTGATGATTTCCTCCATCCTCAATGGTTGATGGCAATGTATATGATTGATTGATTGATATTAGGCGCCACAGCAGCGAGGTCATATAGTGCCAGAAGAAAGCGATATGAGAGGAGAGACAGCAAGCAGGAAGGAAATAGAAACAAATGAGGGACAGTTGAAGAACTGAAAGCTAGTTGCTGGGGCCGAAGGAGCGCCAAAACTCTCAAAGAATTGCCCACATCACTACAGGCAATGTTTATGAACTGTGGCATCTTCCAATAAGCTTCAGTGCTTCATACAGTCAAACAGTCACTTGCACCCTCAACAGTTCTCCTGTGTTCAGATTGGCTACACCCATTCTTGTCTCATATCCCAAAATTCTCCCCCTTTGGAACATCTTCATATTAACTTTGCCACATATCCTGGCCACCTACTCTTTGTACTCATTTTCTCATACCCATGCTTTTCCTCCAGAGTCCTGTCAAGGTCACAAGGGCTAGGGGGCCTGGTATCTTGTTTGATGTCCTTCATGAGTAAGTCATTTTTCTTCTGGGTGGTGTTGCATGTGCTACCTTCACTGAATTCTCCTATTGGATGTACAGTACAGTATTGATTACCATTTTCTTTTGCATCTTGGGAGTCTTGCTGTAATGTGTTTGGGTTGTGTCCCATATACAGTATATCTACTCAAGTAATTATTTAATCTCGACCCTAATTTTAATATATGCCTGTTTCTCCATTGTCCCCCCAGTGTCACATAATTGATGACTACTCATTGTCTACATACTCCTGTCTTTACTATGCTCGCTGAATTCAATGTGCCACTTCCCCTTTAATTTGTCTGTTTCTGTGTATATACCAAACGCCCTATATGGCTTAGTACTGGGCGTTTCTCTAAAAATTGAATTACGGGAATGTTATCTTTACCTTTGCACCTTATCAAATGGATGATTAGGCACTATAAGCTCGACGTGGTTAAATTTTATCCAATCTTATTACCATATTGCTAACTTGTACTCTGCCACGTCTACAAGTTCATTTTGCCTCATTTTTGTCAAAGTCATGTCTGTCCCTTTGTACTGTGACTGTGTATAGTCTTTGCCTGTCTTTATATGGTTAATTATATGAAAGAAATACAACTTGTCATCATAAAGCAAGATAACTGTCTGACAATGAACTTAAGATTACTATAGACATTGAGGAAGTAAAACACCATATTTGAATATAAAAATTATCTTCCTATACATTATAACATCAAAATAATAATAATCACCATCAATACCCCATTTCCCTTGTTTCAAGGGGTGGGAAAAATAATTGTCACTTCAGGTTAAGTTTAAAAGGGTCAGTCAGCTAAATAAACATTGCAACAATCCCCAAAGATATTCTCATTGGTAATGTCTCAATCCTGTAATGTCTGAAATTGCTCACTTTGTGTGCAATGTTTATTTAGCAACATTTCTCAAAGATTTTATCAATGATAATTATAAAATTTATTTTGTCTCCAATAGCTCATGTTGACAAATTTTATCTGATAATATGATGCATGCAACTAAAAGTTACAAATATTTGTTTGAAATCTTTTCAGCTTGTGTGTTGGCCCCAATTGATTTCAGGAGGTTGCAGAGATCTCTTAAGGCTGGGGTGTTTGCAGCAGGGTCTAGCTTCTCGGCAAGCTTGACCAGGAAATCTTCAAGGCGGCCAAGGAACACATGAGTCCCTTCACTTTTAACCCAGGCACGAGGAAGCGAATTGATTACCTGCATATGAAGTGGTAATATTAGAAAACATAATATCTATGTTCAGCAATACTGTAAAATGCAAATTAAATGAAGGACCTCAGTCAATCATTTTAAGGAGTATATGTGCTTGTAGCAAATATGAGGCCACTAATTTTTTCAAACAATGCCAGGTTAGGTTCTGTGGTACAGTTAGAAAATTATTTGTGCGAGGTCTGCAAGAGTTTGAGTGTAACGGCCTGAAACCCTACAAGCCAAGGCTTACTCTATTTTATATTTTAAATAACAAATCCTTTAGCAACTCACATTTCTACACTTATCAAGGGCATCAGAAGGGTTGATCTCTGCAGCAAGGTTGAGTGCTGGTAGGAGGTAGAGATTGAGAAGGGAACGGATTGCCAAGTCATGAATGACGGAATCGCTGAGAACTTTGTGCCACATCAATGTTGAACTGAGCAACTTCCAAGCTACCCAAAACTGACGCTGAAAGAAGAGGCTGACTCCTGAGTTTCTGTTGTCGTAGACACTGAATGGGAAAAAGAAAATGAACATTACCCAAACAGTTTGTAAAACGATTTCAGCTTAAAAACAGGGGCATTCCCATCACCCAACAGGGAAGGTTGCCTTTGTGACTAGTATACAGTATTGGGGTGGGCTGACACTACATAGTGGTACTGTCAAGCTGGATATTTCAAATACCATCAACTTCCCATTCTCCAAACAGAACTATTGATAGCCCCTAAAATTTGAAGTTAAGCCAGGTTTTTTAAGACTGTGTGAACTGGCACTTGAAACTATAGTCTAGTAGAACACCATTCAGCCAGAATCCAGGCATATGGCATACTTTCTGCATCATAAATATGAAATTCCCGTGAAACTTTTTAAAATAAACCCAATGCCACTCTCCTTATTTGGCATACTATTTACAGAACAAGGAAGAGCCAAAATAAAACTGCTATCTTTGGAACCTGAGTATAATTTGACAAGACCTTTCCTAAGACAGAAGTAAAGTTCTATTTTGAAATATAAGAAATATGAATACATATGTAAAAGAATCACTTACTTTTTAGGAAACATAGGAACAAAGATGTCATTATCAATTGCATCCTTGATTTTTGCTATTATGGCATGGGTAAGATTTTGTAATGGCTTGGAGGAAGGGCTCAGAGTAGGATATGTCTCCGCATAGTGCCTCACCAAATTGACGAGACGTACTGTCTGGGAGTGAGAGAGTGGGTCCCACCAGCAACCTACTATATCTGTAATGCAAGTACAAAATGCATTATGGCATAAGGAATGGAAGTACATGATGGAGGAAAGAGAGACTTAGGAGTTCCTACAGTAAGTAGGGGATCGCTTACCAGGTGAGTGAAATACATGATTCAGTGGAAAATAATTGGAAGTCATTAAAAAAAAAAAAAAAAAAAAAAAAAAAAAAAATCTTCAAGGGAATGATAAATATGAGTACTGTACTTTCAATTTACATTAATAACTCTACTGAACAAGGATGAAGATTTCTCAACATTGCACATAATATATATATATAAAAAGACTGATATGGTTTAATAACTAATGGTCTTAAGTAAGTCACATTAAAGATAAAATGATGGATAACAAAAAATACCACTTGCCTTTCAATTTAATTAACACCACTCGCTCAATTAGATTTGACATTAGGTTTCGATCTGGATCTTCCTTCAGTTGCTTTGGTTCATCTCCTCCACTACTACCATACAGGAGAAGCAAATTAAACCACTGCATGCGCTCCACTTCTACCCCATTACTTCCACTTCCATTACTGTCACTATCTTTTATTAGAGGATTCCACAGTAGCATCTGTAATCTGATAGAATGGAAAGCATAAATATATATCATACAAGAAAACCATTGTGCTTACATGCAATATATATCCAGTTAACCTCCTCTTTTTGTTTATCCTGTCCAAGGCCACAAGCAAATACACAGGGTATTTTTTATCAATGATTATCATTATTACCATCAAATGCCCCGTGTGTCTGTTTTGAAGGGAGGGGGAGCTACCTGGAATGGTTTGGATAATGAGGTAGTGAGTGCTCAGTGTTCATAGTTTGAAAGTTAAATTTGATGATGTATATGGAGACAGGACAGCATGAACATAGCTTATTTCCTGTATGTTACACCTAGGTAAATGCAATTTGGTAAAACAGAGCGACAGCCAAATATTGATGCACTGAGAAGGTGACCCAGTCCCACGATTGTTTGGCAGGATATCTGAGAATCTGATATAATTATTGAAATAATGATAATCACAAGTGTTGCAATGGCATGCACTGTTGTATCCACATGAAATATGTAAAATTTGGTAGCAAAATTGGCAGTTGGGTAACAGGCATGGTAGTATGGTACGTTATCTATGATGATGTTATATTTCGAAGGCTGTACAAGACACATATCTGAAGAGTTATGGCAGACTAACTTATGTGTGGTGTTTGTATTTTATATCAGTTGTACAGCTGGTCACAAGGAAATTATTACACATTTTACTATTTTCATCAATTAATCTAAAAATAAAAAAAAAGTGAGTTTATAATGCTTTCATTGTGAAAATTGCACTGTATAAGACAATAGAATATGCATAAAAGTACAGTAAGTATTGAATTTATCATATACAGTACTGTAAACACATTGAAAAGCCAAGACTGAACCAAAATGTTTGAGCTGTACCGGTACTACTGGTGCTTCATCCAACCAATGAGTTAATTGTAAGATATGAAAGATTTAGTCACCATATTAGAAGCTAATGACTCCTCCATACCAAACTACGAAATGGATCACCAATAGAAAAGTAGTCTGATTTCTGGTATAATGCAGAGGAATCAGTTCCCACCAAATTATAAACAAATCTTTGGCTTCTTATAATACCTTACCCAAACATCACTGCAAATTCTAATAATACCAGACATTACTAAATAACGTACCTTATATATGGAGAGAATATTTTTGGTAAATTGTAGGAAACATAGGCATCTGAGTAAGTTGGTAGGTCTCGGGCACGCCACTCTTCTAGCCATGCCACAATACGTTTAAGTTGAGAGAAGTCTTCCTCAACGTCTTCAAATACTTTACGAGCCTCAACAATCGCATGTTCTGGAGAATTAAAATAATTGTCTAGAAAATTATGATTGGACCAAAACGTGCATACAATTTTTAGTATAATATACCTTCTGCAATCCCCTAGATTACATAGAATACTTCCTGTTCAGTAGGTACTTGTATTCAAGATCTTTATCCTCCTTGAATATGACCTTTACTTTTGTACATTCTGGTCATCATCGGCTCCAAGGTCCACCCCCAAAATGAATAAAACTGTCCCCTATTTTCAAAGCCTTCCCTGCTACACTAAGTCTCAATCATTATAAAATGTTTAAAACCCAAAGAAATTGTAGAATACGAACTAACCCAGTTCTGTCTGCACCATTTGTATTTCTGAATGTGATTCTTCATCATCTGTTGACATGCCATCATGGTGACCCGAGTCTCCTCGCTTCTCCCTCTCCCTCCGTCGCCGCGTCCTCCGGCCCTCTCGCTCCGCTGCTCGTCGCGTTCGGTATTCATCACTTGCAGCTCCCTTGCCTAGTGTACAAAAACATGCCGATGTATTATACAAAACATTTCTATATCTGGATAGTTGTCTACAATTTATAAAACTACAATTTACTTCATACAGGTACTTAACACCTGATATCTGTTGGAAGGGAACCAGTGCAGGTTTTAAGTACTGTGCAGTACTGTAAATCAGAAGTCTCACTTAGAGAATGTATAATCAAAAACTGTTGATGAACTTATATAGCAATAGTAATTTTTTTATGTCCTGCAGAGAACAAGGAGGTGAATCCATACCTCCTCAAAGTATGTTCGTCCCAACTTCGACACAGTGAAGGGAGACAAACATCACCAAAGTGTGACACTAAGAATGCAGCTTAATACTGTATATAGACTAGGAATTTGTATATACATACTTCCTGGTAATGAAAATACAATATTAAAAAAGCCATTATGCCAAATTAAATATTTAAAATGTAGCTACTGCATAATTATGAAGTTTTCAGTATTCATGAGTTAACAGGATGGAATTCAGTCATTGAAACAGTAAAAAAATTTCAAGGCAAATGAAAGTAGTAACAAAATTGTACAATTATGGTTGTATGTAAAGTTACACAAAGGAGGAACCACAACTGTTATCAAGGGGATATGTATGACAAAATTAATGAATATATACCAGCAAAGGGAGAAAATTCATCATTTTGGTCCCTGACATCCTGCCTCCTACGTTGGACCATTTTCTGTGCTCGCTGTCGAAAGAGTACATACACCTGTTCCTCTAGGCTATTGATCTCGGGTACCTACCGAAAGAAGCATAACTCATTAGTTTCAATACTAATTCCTAGTTATCATTTACTTATCAAGTTGGTGGGAGATGGTATTATCTCTTATCTAATTTTTAAACAGTGCCGTACTGTACAAGAATTAGGTAATAGCATAATGTTATTATGATACATTATTGTACTATGCATGATACCTATTAATGAGAGAAAATATCCTCTTAGCTTAGAGATTTCACTATTAAAAGATGAAATAAAGATAAGCTTCAATCTATATCATTATACTAAAATTAATAAAGTGAAACATTCCTGTGGAGGCAAGATATATGACTTCAATATTCCAATATACTGTATTAGGTTCATAATTCATTATTCAGTAATTATAATAATATAATGAACAAACAAGTTTTCATATACTAGTACAGGTAACTCTCGTTTTATGAGAGTAATATGTTCCTGAAGAGGTTACGTAAATACATCACCTAAATCACGTAAAAAAACATTGGTTTAATGGTAACTAATTTCTCCGGTCAAATCCCCACCCCAACTTCCTTGAAGCAAGCGCTACATAAACAAACAATGAACTCTTACTGTAATACAAATACTACTGCACAAAACAAGTGCAATTTGCCGAATAAAGTAAATATAATAACCTAAATTACATTCATACATCCTTTTGAATCTGGAAAATGAGCTCTCTGGAATATAGAAAATTTAATAAATTGCCATCTAGCTAAGTTTTACCTCAGTCAGCTTGCCTCCTGGCTGGGATTGTCAAACCTATAAGTACAGTACAGTACTACTAACTGCCAGTCAATTTGAATTATAGATATTGTGTACATTCAAACACGAGCATTATTTACTCGCGTAAAATGATCGTTACCTGTACAGTATATTTTTTGCATTCTGCTCCGAAGAATATACACTACATTCATATCACAGAAGAATTGGAAACCTAAACAATCATAGCCTTATAATGTTCTCATAAATTATCTAAGAATAACAGAAATAAAAAGATAATTATTTTGCTATCCTTCACCTAAATTCTAAGAGAAAAGATATTCTCCTAATTATAAAAAAAAATCTCTTCGCCATTCCTTGACACATTGAAGTAGTATTTTCCCTAATATTTCCATCCATACCAAAATTAGCACTGAACAATTCCCATTATCCATACCAGGAGAAACACTGATCATACTATATACAGCACATCCTTACATGGCTGTCTGCTTGTTCCTCTGTTTTTTTAGCATCCCAGTTTCATAGTTTTTGCTTGGTGACTAAGTAACTTTACGGTATGACATCACTGGGCAAGGATTTAATATTCAGGTAATTATAAGTGACTACATTATTCACAAGCACACACACACATAAAATAGATATATAATATATGGACACACATATTGTACTGTACATATGCTTCACAAGAAACATGTTGACATTAGTGTCGAGTATTAAGGAACAGATTGATATAAGATCAGCATTAATATGACTCTGTTAACAAAGGATATAAAGCAATGGTGGGTCATGCATACTGTGTACATTAAATGAATGTACCAGTAAGATAACTGTCCATATTTATGCATAAAGAATCAGGTAAAATAAGTGTAATAAGTATTGGTATTTCATCTCTGCTCAAAAGAGTGGCATGATATTAAAAGTCATCTGATCTTTTCTTTTTCAAAAGTGTCAGTTCTCCCAATACATAAGAATTCACCAGCACTAAAAAATCTAGTTAAGAAATGAAGCATACCTTGTTTAGGTTACAAAAGAAATACAGTATTATAATGTACTACATCACTTTAGAAGGAAATGCTTCAACAAATAAGCTAAATATTTCTACCTGTATACCACATTCCTCGTACATAACGCAAGTGCTTTATGTACACACAAGTACAAATGACAAACATGCAATTATGGAATAAAGTATGAATGCTTTAGGTAACAACTTACAACCTCAATACTTATTACCTGTATATACAACATTTTCCCTAATCCACATAGATACAAGTACAGAACTATTATACTGTATTTTTATATATATTAGTACAACAAAGACGATCTGAAAGAAAACATATGAAACAGCATAACTTACAATCTTATATGGACAATTTACATGAACTGTACTGTACAGTGCATCATTTTATGTTAAGTACTGTCCTGCATTAATAAAATTTCAAATACAGGTATGCTCAAATGATAATTTCTCCCACAGCTGAAACATGCCCCACACTTGATCTGTATCTTGTATCCAGTTAATGAATGATAATTATATAACTGGAATTATGATTTCAAGGTAATTCAACATAGCAACTAATTGCTGAATTCCCCATCAAACAAACATTTCAGTCTTAAAACCATAAAAGCCTATTCACCCCTGTTAGGGCACATCACAATTGTGCCATTCAAACTTACCGACACTGATCGGGTAATACAGTGCTCACAGAAAACTAGCTGGGTTATTTCAAGCCATTATTTTAATAATTTATTGAGGGCAACCTAGACTCTCATGTGGCATTTGTTCACTGTTGGCCTTCAATTCACTGACAATACCCCCTCCCTCCCTACCAAGCCTAGTCTGGCCATACCATTCTTTTTCACTTTAAGCTCACAGAAATGTGTACAGATGTAGTACACTATATTTTTTAAGTAGTGTACACAAGGATATTTGGTGAAAACTGTTTTTTGTGCACTTTTACCATAATTATACATACATTAGCAAGAACTGTTATATTTTTATCACCTTTGGTACTCCATTGTGGGGTATATAGTTGAAATATGAAATTGAAACTTACCATACATAGCCTATGTTTAAAATCAAACTTTTAAAATGTCTAGTATATGAACAAAATTTGCCGCCTTGATGAAACTCGAAAAATAAGTTCTGTATTGCAGTTGGAGGGTGGAGGGTTTCAGGCCTTAGGGAGTTAAAGGACACCATATACAACAACCCTAAGCCACTAAACAAATCAAGAGCCAGTCACCAATGGTACAGTACTGATGCCTCACATCCACTCTGGAGAATCCCATCATGAAAATGGCCAAGGCTAGTCAACCACAAAGGAGGAATTCCCCTCCATGTGGGAAGTGGGGCTACACCAGCACCCAGAGGGAGTTTTAAACAGGGATGTGCAATTGTGTTGTGATGTAATGAAAAGTACTTTATTCTTTATTAGCATAATAGCCATGGTGTTTTTTTTATCTATCATCAAAATCACCCATGCTCAAAAAAGTAACTCCATTGCATGTCCCACTTCCAAGCACTTTTAAATTGGCTGAACAGACTGTGAAATTAGCCGCTAAATTCAAATAACAGAATTTTTTGTGATGCTCCAAATGTATGACACTCAACCCAAAACTGTAACATATAGAACTTTGAATATCATTCTTTTAATTTACTTTAACTATGAATATTCTAATCAAATAGTAGGATAGTAAAAGGTACAAAGTTACACTCATCTAAACTCTACATATCTACAATACATTACCTTACCTTTTCTGGACAAAGGATACCGTATACTGTACTTTGTTATGGCAAACTACCGTCATGTGTTCATAGTGAAAATTTATAGGCAGAAAGTATTAGTGAGGCTAGGTCATTAATACATAATCAGCTCATTATTGCAAGAAAAGTATCTTATCTTCCTTAGTAACTACTGACCAATTGATATAGGGTTCCTTTTAGATATACAGTACATCTACTAAATATTTTACTCAAATATAAAATAATAGTTACCTTTCAGCACAGCATGCAGACATCCTTGTATTGTACTTCTATTAGTGTACAACCTGCAGTTCCTCTTTGCTTTTTTACCTTTCGATATGGTATTTTTTTTCATAATTTGCCAATCAAACCCAAGTACAGTATATTTAAGGTTACCCTCAACTATATGATAACTTTTTTCAACTTGGATTTTCACTTTAACATGTTTCCATTTATGCAACAGTTCTATCAACATTGCTTTCCTCACTCCTTGCCACCTCCCAAACTTATCTTCCTGCCAACCATTCCCACCAGGTTCCAAGTAAGAGTTAAGACTGCAAGGTTGTGTTTGTGAACCCACCTTTTCATTCAGACAGTCTCTTAAGTCAGTGACATACCCACGGATATCTTGATAGAACTGGAAGATGGAGGTCAGTGGTTGTTGGTCATGTGTGCATCGTTCCGTTGTCGCCTTACATTCTGCCAATTCCCCATCCACACCATCTGCCTCTGCCTGGTGGCGCCGGAACACTTCCTCCAGGCTCGTCCGGCTGTATTGGTGCAAAGGGAGGGAAGATCGAAGACGTAAGACTTGTCCGAGAAATTACTTTACCTGTGTTAGTACAACATGAGGCAGGCTTTCCATTTATGTATGTTAATTCTGTGGGGGATATATTATTATAAAGAAAATCAAAGGGGATACCTGTTCTCGACTTACTTTCTCTCTTTCTCCCTTCTCAATATGTACAGTACCTTATATATAAGGCAAAATTCTTTTCTAATGAAGCATATTATTGGGACCAGTCATTTAACAGATCGAAATCTTTGGAGAAAGGGTAAATTCTCTCCTGGTAAAATATGTTCATATACATAATAAAAATCAATAATACAGATAAATACAGAATGCAGAGATGCTGCAAAGAAGACTAGTTCATGTTCTTCTTCAGCCAAGAGTAAGTACAATCTAATGCAAAGTAATTTATTGCTGTAGTTTCTACCATTGCCTAGACAATAATATAAGAATTTTGAGCGGCGGGTGAGCAAAATCTGCAAACACTTTTAAGCAAAATACTACCCAGGTCTCAGGGGTTAACCCACATCATATACTAGCAGGCTGGGCGGTCCTCACAACACAGGAGAATATCGCCAGGTGAACTACTCACAATTTGGAAGCCTCTGTGACCCTAGTGGTCAAATGCATATAACCAAGTTAAAGTCATTATGCCTAATGTGAATACTGTTAGTGCACAGTACTGTACTGTCCTCAAGATATATAATGAAAGTGGAAAAAATTCAGCAATGTAAATATTTTATAACACACATCAGGCACTTCTATTAAATATAACACAGCAGACAATAACAGCAGACAAGACTGCAGTCGAAAAAAAACCACTCAGGCGGGTGCCGGAGGACAGCTTCACACGTTGGCCGCAGGGAATGAGTCACGACAACCACAGACAAACTGGTTGGTGCCCTTCCACTGAGCACCTCCCCTCCAAAAGTAGGGGGGAGGACAGCCTGGGGAGACGTGTGCCTACTTTGGGTGTTTTCTACCTGTCCTGGAGGCGTTTGATGATCCCCTCTGCTTCATAGTTGGCTGGCCGGGGAAGAGAGGCTGCTGACGTGGGTATGGTACTCTCTGTGCCCCATAGTAGCTGATCAGTTCCCCCTGTCATCCCCAATGCCCCGCCACTGTCCAGGCTTGAATACTGCATAGCACTGCTCATAGCCTCCACTGTCCCATCCTGGCTCCCTTCCCCCTCACAACCACCTGCAACCTGTCATGATAAAATTATAAATATAAATAATCAAGAATGAAAATTTTTATATGTACCGAAAGGCAATGGTGGTAACAAAATTTATTTATAACAATACGAATTTCACTGCAAGAAACTGCTGTTCTCGTTAAGAAATAAAGAGATGGATTGAGTTAATATCTATCTACTAGAATGTTTAAGATATATATTGAAAAGATTTTAATAACACACTCTCTTATAAGGAAAGATATTTTAGTTGATAATTATGAACATAAAAGTCAATTATATAATGTACTCCATCCTTTGCTGCTAGACTTTTGCTAGTTGAAATCAAATGTGTCTAGGCACCTCAAAGAAAATTTACCATGATTGTGGACCTCTATCTCTCTCTCTCTCTCTTTTCAGTCCACTGTTGAGGACATTTGAATCAGGCTATGCCTTTAGTTCTCATCTTCTGCAACATATTAAAAGAATACTACAACAATGTTATTGTGATTAACAATATGATAACAACAAACTGTACCTTTGCATTAGCTCCAGCTTTTAACAGTTGTTGCTTTTCCCAGTCACTCTCATGGTCACTAATATCACTGCCCCTCTCTGTGAAAAGAAAGTCCATATATATATATATATAGTCAAATGGTTGACCAAATTGCCAAAGAGATAGTCACTCATGAAAGTAAAGATACCTATCAACTGGTGTGATATTGGTTCTGGTAACATTGTAGTGCGAGGTGGTGTTTAGAGGGAAGGCTGGTTTGCTCGAAACACTCTTTAATTTGTACATCAAAGCATGTACGGGTTATTTAAAGTGTGTTAGCAGACCAACTTTTCCCCTCAAATGCCATCAATGATGTCAAGTACAGGACACTGTTATCAGAACCAATATGACTAAAGTTAACAGATATCTTGCCTGAGGAGGCCTTTACTTCTAAGTGACTGTACATGCAAACCAGACTGTATGTTCACAAACATAAGCAACAAAAATGTTAAAATACTATACAGTACATGAAAATATTGCCTTATGCTCCTGAAAAGGTTCCAAATAAATGCATTTCCATAAAACGAAAAATATACAGTATCTATTTCTCTTTCTATTTGTAGCTCTGATGACTAGTTCCCTTTGCCCCTCTTCCTAGGGGAATGTCCACAGCAGTCTCTTCAAAGAGTGATAAAATACATAAAAGATATAAAAAAAACTTTCAATAAGCAGCTGGTACCTTGCGCTGCATCAAATGCTTCTCTTCGCTGTTGTCTGTCTCGCGCCTGTTGATTGACAGAGAAGTCCATGCGAGACTGTCCTTCTTCGTCATCACTGCGGTCATTGTCGTCATCACGCACCAGCCGACTCTTGCTCTCCTCCACCCTGCAAAAATAGAATACATTATTGACTGCAACAATCTGAACAACTAACACTCATTTCTGAAATTATCACAAAAGAGAATTAAATGCACATAACCACTTCATACCAAAGGCAGTGCGGATGCCTGTCCGGGATGCAACACAGCACCCCATTCTATTAAACACATTATTGAAGACTGGAACGCACACAACCACACTCGCCAACAACACAACATACACTCTCTGAGGGCACTGTGGGAAAGCCCGGTTCAGGCCATGACCTTCCTCAGGAGCTCGGGGCTACTCGGCCAGACAGCTTGAGGAACTTCAACAACAACAACAACTCCTTTAGCTTTAGCAATCATAACAGAGTTTCTCACTAACATCTGGCATTGATGAGAATTAAACCCATCACATCAGGACAGGAGCACCAGATGTTACTATTCTATCAAGAAAAGGCATGTTTAGCTCACATTTTTTGTGCCCACTCCAATTTCGATCACAGAAACTGTATATGATGTGTACAGAACTCACCTTCACTATCATGACTGAAAAGTACTGTGGAATACAACAGTATATGGGTGTACTTAACCACAGAATTATAATCATATACTGTCTGTGTGTAGGGGGCTTTAAGTCCCTTGTATACTTTCAGACCTATTGATAAAAACCACATAAAATCTTTAATAAATCCTAATACTACAATTGTAAAATTCCTTACCTAACTGTTTCATCAATAGGAATCATATCTCCCTGCTCCCTGGCCTGTTGTCGCTTTTTCCGGATAGCATGAATCATGTTTGCATCGGGGATCTGGCCACCTGAGAAGAAAAAAAGTAATATTATTGCAGTGTATTGAATATTAATACAAAGAGTCATATTTTGACAAGGAAGAGAGGAAAAAAAAAAGTAATTTATGTACATAACATAGCATCAAGGAGAATTTGAGATGCATATGGCTGATCACTGCCAGGTTTTCTTTCACCTATTCAGTGGTAGAGTGCGCGGCTGCAGTTTCTGTGGTCTAGCGTTCGAGTTCTGCTCGGGACACTGTAAAAATCTTTCACTGTTGCCAGAGGTTACCATCCCTGTGAGCAGGGGGTGGGGGGTTTGAGTCAGCTGTCTGAAGCCTTCCTGCTTACGCAGCCATAGCCGAAGCTGACTCGGGTCTCATGTGGGTGGAGAGGTCTC
The DNA here is from genome assembly GCA_033782935.1 of Petrolisthes cinctipes. Classification (NCBI taxonomy): domain Eukaryota; kingdom Metazoa; phylum Arthropoda; class Malacostraca; order Decapoda; family Porcellanidae; genus Petrolisthes; species Petrolisthes cinctipes. Next base: position 152,266 of record JAWQEG010002196.1, on the reverse strand, counting down.
TGGGCCACTCACCATCATTGTGATGTGTGCTATAGTTGTGTTTCATACAGTCTAGTGTGTGCTTCACACTGTCCCATTGACTGCCACTCATTGGCAGCCTTTAACCTTTAATTATAGTTCCATGTGTTCCCTGACTCTTTACCCTCCATTGATGCTATTCATACTCACTCTGAAGTATTTTTTTCCATGGATCAAGTGACTGCCCACTTTTATTTCCTCTTGGCCGGAACTTATGATGACCAGGAGTGACTCCATCTTCTGAGTCATCAGAATCCCCTGGTTGGATAGCAATGTTCTCAGCCTCCCGTCCATTCACTATCCTGATCCCTAGTTCATCCTAAAAGAAAAAACATGATGCATTGTAAAATATCGGTACAGCAATTCTGTATAAAGAGCTAATCTGAAAGCTGATTCAGTTACTGGAGACAAAATTCTTCACTTTGCTAACTACTTTACCTATGAAACTTTACTTTTGTGTGATACTCCAGTGTCTATCAAAAAAGAATTAGTAGAAAACTGATGCACATAAGAGTATTATTATGCTCAGTTTACTTTTATTCCAACTCTGTAATTACCATACATTACACAATCAATTACAGTCTGCTACTTTTAGCATGGCAAAAAGACTAATGTGAAAAACTCAATCCCCTGCTTGACTTTCTGTTAAGAAAAATGTTTGATTAACATGTCTTACCAATTCTGACACAGTTGGTCCCCCATTTTTATTCTTCTTGTCTTTACCCTCTGCTTGCCTCTGCTTTTCTTTTTCTTCTCTGCGCTTTTCTTTTCTTTCTTTTTTCATCTCTTTGCGCAACTTATAACTCAAACTTGATTTCTTTTCTTGAAAAATTATGCCATCATCAGCTGCAAAAACAAAATAGGAAGTGGATAAGAAACTACACTATGGGCACCATACCATTAGCCTGTACATAAAGTTTCGGAATCTGATGTCGTTATCAGTGTAATGAATGACACATGAGAAACTGAAATATGAGTTGCTGAAAACTGTAAACTTGTGACGAAGCAAAAATTAGTAATTAGTGTACTCAAATATAGTTATTATTTATCGTTGGTGCTACAGATACCGCTGCCAGCCGTATGAATACAGTCAGGAGGGGGCCTGGCCTATTGAGATTCTTAGTTTGTCCTGACCTCAGGTTATTTGAACCAGAAAAAAAAAATTATTATGTTTAGTTCCTATACTGATCGTTTTTAGATCTTTTAATTGTTTCACTATGTTTTCACTGTAGGTTCTTAAGAACATGGAAACTTAAAAGGTACCATATCATGTATTCAATAAGAAAATTAGGTTAGGGGTCTTGGTGAATGGGGTGATCCAAAATGTTTGTTCACTGAGTGAGCAATGGCAACTCCAATTCTAACTTAATCTAAATTAATAAAATCTACTAACCTAGTAAATAAATATACTGGTATTTATTGAAAGAATTACCGTTTTGTAGCATTGTTGCCAGATCCGGATAGGTCCCAGTATTTTGCCCTAGTCATTTCCTGTACTTTACCACGGTTATTACCCAGTAGTTTGCCCAGGTTAGGTCCCGGTAGTCTGATGCGGTCTAGGTTAGGTTAGGTAAGGTCAGGCTAATTTCAAAATGCCCCATTTGAATATCTTGGAAATGGGGCATTTGCGGAGGAAATGCCATAGAAGAAAATAGTTTTAGAATGATCTAAATAAGTGGGTAATGAAGGTAGAAAAACCGTACACAATAACAGTAATTCTTTCAATATTTACCAATATACTGCACAGCATTTCAACCAAACCTAGCCCCTGAGAGTGCTCCAGGTCTAATTGAGTTTGTTAGATTAGGTTAGGTCAAAGTTTATTACCTTACTGGTTTTTTGTCATCCTTAATTATGTTATTACTATGGCTGGCATGATTCTCCCATAACCCTCGATTTCCCCCCAAACTTTATAAATCAAGGTAAAAAGTATATAGAACACCAAAAATGTATGAAAAACTGGTAGAAAAACTAAAATAAAGTGGAGGTAAAATGCATGTGAACCTGTTATTCAGAAATACAAAAAGTTCAAGTTAAACCAATTATCGTAACATTGTTTCGTAAACTATTAATTATCACACTCAGAAAATAATAACTGGTTCAGCAGGTTATAGAAAATCGGTGTTTGTAAATACATAAAGTGAATAAACCAACCTTCAAGCTCATCCTCGAAGCTGAGAACAGACTGCTTCTTGGCGTCTGCTTCCTTTTTAACTTTCTTTTTCTCCTTTTTGACAGCAGGGACGGTGTTGGAATTACTATCATCAGTTGTAATGACACCAACAATATCAGCTTCACCCGTTACATCCTCTTCACTAACCCTCCGTTGTCGTATATTTGCAGTTTTTCGTTTCTTGAACATGATGGTGTATAAATCTCACCTCGTCGGTCACAACAACACAACTACTACCAGTGTTGCCAGCTCTGATATTTTCCCAACTTCAACATCAGAATTTCCCTATTAGAACCTCAAAACTTCCCTGTTTACTCTTGAAAATCATCGCTTATTTTTACCATCTTGATATTTCGTCTAGTTACTCTAGTGTCTCTATTTACTCTTGAACAATATATAATTTTCCCATTGGTACCTAAAAATTTTCATGACTTACTTGACACTTACATGACTTGACTTAATTAATAGCGTAGGCGTCTTCTGCCCTTTGCTCTCACACCACCGCGAGCCTCCAGCATTTCCGCTCTCTCCCTGAGGATGTTGCGCTCCGCCGTCTGTAGAGGGATGCCCAAGTCCTGTGTGATCTGCTGATCCGACCATCTCTTGGGGGGAAGCCCTCTGGGGCGTCAGCCGGCATACTCCCCCCAGGGACCCCCCCTATACCCGAGTCCTTTACTACCTTCTTGTTTTTTCTCTCAATCATGATGTAGTCTATTTGTTTTTTTTGTAGTACCATCCGGTGAGATCCATGTCACTCTTCTCGTTTCCTTGTGGTTGAACAGCGTGTTGCAGATCACCAGGTCATTAATCGCACAGAACTGTAGCAACATTTGTCCCCTATGGTTCCCCTGGCCCAGACCAAATCTCTCGGCCGCTCCTGGCCAATTTAGGAGTTGGTCTTCTCCCACCTTGGCATTAAAGTCACCCATAATCAGTAGATCTGCTGATCTTAATTGTTGCCTCATTCATTTTATGTTGCAAAATATCTAGAAAGTCAGTGTACTCCTCCAGCATATCCTGAGTCCGGTGCGTACACTTGGAACACAGACATTCGTCCTGTTTCCAGTTCGAACGTTGCGCTCAGCAGTCTTGGATTTATTAGGTCATAATGTATCATTGAAGCTGCCATGGTCTTCGTCATCGCCAGTGCTACTCCCTGTCTGCTTTTGTCCCAAGGTTTTTCCTATTAAGTAATAAGAAGGACCTTGCTTTGTCCATCTTCTCTCGCCGCATGGATGATCACGTGTCCTTCTCGTTCAAATGCCTCCTCCTGCTCCTTCTTCCAATGTGTCTCCAAGACACCCAGTAGCGCCACTCTCATCCTCTCCATCTCATATATGAGATTATCAAGCTTCCCATCTTCTACCAGCGTCCTCACGTTCCACGTAGCAACCGGGAGATTCTTAGCACTCTCTCTCTTGCGAGTGCCCGGGACTAGGGGCCGTAATGGGTTTCTTGCAACCATGGTGTGAGTTTTTTTAAGCAAAGGTTAACTTGGGCTCTTGCTCAAGGTCCTCCCAAGTCGCAGTGCCCACTTGCTAGGGCATTGTCTCTCAGCCGATAGTTGTTGGAACTTCGCCTAGCAGAGTGTAACTTAGCCAGGAGCCTATCGAGGTCCGCGCCTTGTCACCTCATCCACCTGCTGCCATGGATGAGTTGCCTCCACAATTCGCCCACGGCCGGATTCAATTGATCTCACCTTGGTTACCACCCCCCAGGTGCCCATCCCTCTGGTGGATGGGTCGGACCTTGCGGTAGGCTTGGTACTCATGCAAACTAGAGTGCAAACTACCGCTTTGAGTGCCCAGGAATAATTCCCCATACTTGGCAACACTGACTAATACCAGTGTTGCCAGATCACGGACGATCATTCTAAAATTTATGTTGATATCTTGCACCAATATATATATTTTGTTATCACTAAAGAACCAAATTTTTGATATAATTATTCTATTTTCTGATCTTGGTGTGTTATTCTGGTTGGACATTATAAAGACAATTATACCTATATGCATTGATTTTGTAGTTATCTGTATGAATTTAGCTAAACTCCTATACCTTGAGAGGGTCAAACGTACTGAGTCAGTGCAAGGGTGTTATATGTTCTAGTTTGTACAGTATAAGACAAAACTGTTTTCCAGAGCCAAACCTTTCCGAGACAGACCACACACACAGACGAAACATTACAGCAGTGGCTCGATCGTATCATGACGCGATCGTTTTCACATACGATTGGTCGATCGTACTTATTCAACGGACAAACTCGGGAACAAACTTGTCTTTAAAACAAGTATACAAACATATAACAACTCTACTTTATATAATATATGTACTGGCACCCAGCTGATTGCTACTCCCTGAAAGGATATTCAATTACGTTTTAAGGTAAATACACTTTAGGTACATTAGAGTGCCTTGATTCCTCCATAGTATGTCAGGAAATAGGATCATATGAACAAAAATAATGGTTCCTTGTTATTTGGAATTGTTTGGAGGAATCCAATATAAAGCAACTGACGATGGGATTTGGTATCACTGAGCTTTATTACAACAGACTTGGCTTTAAAAAATGGATTTTAGGTGAAGAACTGCACATTGTTTAAAATTCGATAATTTTTTTTTAATAAATTGAATATTATCTGACAGTCTGCTAAAATTTCTGAAAAATTCATAGTAATTCCAAAAATTCTGACAAAAGGACAAATTTCAGACATTTTCAGTACATCTCCAGAAATTTCAGGTCTGGCAACACTGCTACAACCTTACCGCGGAAACTGCGACATTGCTAATTTATTATGTATTTTAATATTAAAGATTTGTAAAATATTATTAGTATACTTGTCATTATTGAATATTTATCTAATTTCTACACTGCCTTGACAATAATTGTTCTATTTATTACAGTATTATTATTGCATTGCTAGTAACCATTAGAATAGCTGGATGGCTTATTGCTGGAACATTACATCACAGTGACCAAATGGAGTCTGTAATACTAACAACTGGAACGTTAGATGTTTTGAGAATATTTTCATCATTAAATAAAGTCAAACTGAGTTGCAATAGTTTATTTATATATGAATTAATCCAAAAATATCCAGAGACTTTGACTTTTTTCGAAGTGATCAAAGATTTTCCTGGATTTCCCTAAATTTTACGTAAGCATTTCCCTAAATTTGTCACTAAAATGAATTAAATTTCCCAATCTAGTGAAATTTCCTCAAATAGTACAGGCTGTCAGTCACGATCACAAAGCTGTGTGTTCGGCAGTGTTACCAACCCCTACAGACTTTTTCTCCCTGTATTTTATGGACACAAATTGCCACACGGCTTGAGATTACAATACTGATAATGCTCGAGATGATAAAGCCTATGCTGGTTGAGTTTTTATAGTTGAGCCACTGAAATAAAAAACATTTGGTATATATTGAAAGAATTACCGTTATTACGTACGGTTTTTCTACCTTCATTACCCACTTGTTTATTAGACAATTCTAAGACTATTTTCTTCTATGGCATTTCCTCCGCAAATGCTCCATTTCCAAGATAGGGCATACTCAAATGGGGCACTTCGAAATTAGCCTGACCTTACCTAACCTAACCTAGACCGCATCAGACTACCGGAACATAACCTGGGCAGACTACACAGGGTCCTAACCTGGGCAAACTACCGGGAAATAACCGTGGTAAAGTACAGGAAATGACCAAGGCAAAATACTGGGACCTAGCCGGATCTGGCAACACTGCTACAAAATGGTAATTCTTTCAATATATACCAAACATTTTTCTCAACAAATATATATTTTTTGTATTATGTATATGTTAAAATATGAGAATGACAGTGCATTTTCCCGTAGTTGGAACTCACTTTTCAGCAAGATTTAAAATGCCTATAATGCCTATAGCAGTAAGCGAGTCCACACAGAGGTACTGCGGTAGATGAACACGATTGTGACACTTAGACAGTATCGGTTAACTGTGTCTGGATCAATTCAGCATACTCTCCCCCTATCAGGCCCACAAAGTCTTTGCTCTTCTAAGAAAGCTCTTGCTTCCAAGATGAAAACCAGCCTTGTCGGCTAAAAACTTTAAAATATTCAAATACAGTAGAGTTTTGAGTCAAGGTGCAAGAAATAACAAGCTGGTTATGTGTGTACTATATATTGGTGCTAAGTAATGTTTAGATTCACATTTATCAGTCGCATATTAATACAGTACTCTAATAATATTATAATATATATATCCCATTATACTATCCAAAGTTCATCCAAAACTGTGCACAAAATCATATAAAGAGCATCTTGTGCTTGACTTAACATTTCAAATATACAGTATATTGACCTGGTGCAAGCTATACAACCTGTTTAATACAATCGCTATTAGATGTAAATGTAGGCTACATGTGTACAATATCTTAATTGTTCAAATGTATACTATTTTTATTCTGCTTCGATATTTGTTGTACAATCCCTCAAAACATCTTTATAGATCTTGTTGTATGAAGTGTGGAACACGTCTGGCTAACTACCAACCTCCTGCACTTTCCTGAACATCCCAGTTCTCTTAAGGATCAAAACATTGGCATTTTTCTGATCGATTGTACAGTGTTTCCCATAAAGATATGTGGACTATGCCATGAATTGTTATCTAGGCATCCTGAACAGAATGTGCAATTTTATAAATATAGTGATACAAAAATAAAGACCTCGCTTCACAACACATGTAAGAATATAGTTATACAAGAAAATTTACTACAGGTACCTAAATGGGCAGTGATGACATTATTCTGTGCATGAACAAGTATAATACATTCAATACTGTTACCAAATATCATACAGCAAATTCAACTTACATTACAGTGTCAGTTACATAGCAGAGTTTGCAGTACAGGTACTCGTATAATAATTGCAGCACGTAATATCCCTAGGACAATAAAATACTTAAACTTAAAGTGGAAATATAATACCGGTACTATGCAATACAGTACTGTATTACAATAATGTAACCAACACATTTTACTATTATATTTCAGCTACAGTTTTGCTGCTGTTCACCAGATTTTGTGCATACAGTACTTGGATCAGATAGTCATAGCAAATCTAAAACTACTCAATCTGAAGCATTTAAATCATGTATGGTTTATTGGTTCTGGAGGCTTGTGCAAGTTGGTAATCTTGCTACCAGTATCGGCCTCTTTGTTTCCCTCAGAAGTATGAATTATAGTTCCGGGTAGGCAACCCTACAAAATTTTCGGCCAACAGCCTTCCTATCAGTAATGCTGACCAATCAGCCATCACGGTGATATTTCTGTTATGTATTCATAAAAACAACTTTCATTATTTCATCAAGATTAAAACTTCATCCTTAAAAGCATCTGCCAATACTGAATGCACATTACACTGCTAATTGACTTGAAGTTATTTAAATTTTATTATTCATTCATAAGTAAAACTTTTTTTTTTAATTACTGTACTTCATTAAGCTTTCATCACCATTTTTATATATGCTAATACTGACTGCACTCACCACTAGTCAGCTGTCACTGGTTAACAAATTTATTCACTTTCAGTCAACCTAGGTTTTATCTCAAATACTGTACTGCCTTCAATTTTGGTGGGTGCATTCCTTACATGGATAATTCAGTACTGTATAATTATCTGTCCAATTATTTTCTGAAAGTACAATGGAATAACTATTCTTTAAACAGGATTCACTATATTCGCAGATGGTTACGGCATGGGGGTTGACTGTTTATTCAGTTTTTAATATATAAATTAATTCGAATTAATTACTTTAACAGAATAAATATTAACAAATAAAAATGTTTCTATGAAGGAAATATACAAAATGAACAACAGTTCAACAAATAATTTCCAATTCAGTGCACAAATTTTGATAACATGTTCACATGCCTGGATGTCTCATTTTTTCATTATTCTTTTATTACTGCTAGAAGCACTCTGATAATTGAGGGCAGTATGGTTCATCACAGGCAGTGACGCAGCGTTCCCTTGATTCTAGTGCTTTGAAGAGAAGTGGTTTCTTGCAGAAGGTACATTCCTGAAATGATGCATTCTCATATCAATTACACATGTCACACAGCATTTCTGTATACAAACCTTATGTATATAAAAGTATACAATATTATCATATAATACTGTATTGTACAGGGTGTATTGTGGATGCACATTTAATAATCAGTATTGACATATCAATACAGTACTGTGTACTGGGTATGTGAATATGTATGTTAATTCCAGTTATGTAAGAAGTGTTGTATTTAATAAATTAAAAATGAATGAATGAATGCAAAGCATTTACTGGGACTGTGAGCTATTTCTCATTCAAAACTTAAAATAAAACTTCTCTAAACAATTTTCTATGTGCAAGTCATTAAATAAAATATGATACAATATGCATAATGAATCTTTTATGGTGAGTATATAGCTCTGAAAAACTATTAAATCACTTTTTCAAAATATTACCTCTGTGCAGACAGATTCATTCAGTGGAAGTCCAAATTCCTTCCAAACAGTAATCAAGTCTGTCACAAACTGGTCCATCATAGGAGGCGTATGCTGAGGTGTGGGAGCAATGCGCAGCTTCTCCCTGCCTCGAGGCACAGTAGGAAAGTTGATGGCTTGTACATAATGTCCATACCTACGTAACAGTTCATCTGACACCTGACTGCATTGTTGAGGATTTCCCACCTGATAAAACATCGTATTAAATTCTACACTGCAGACTCTGTTGTCTTATTATGTCACACAAACAATTCATACCTGTATGCACACCATCTAGTGAGCAGAAATTTTAATATTGCAGTTGCAGAACTTTTAATACTACAGTTACTGTATATAGTACTTTGATTTCCTTGATGTTGCAGCAGTTACTGTATTTTATATGTGTTTTTACATGTTCCTTCATTCAAAATTTCTTTGTTTTGATTACCTCTACAAATAATGGGTAGGCCTACCCTCAGCTCATGATGCGTATGCTGCTATTTTACATGCATTCTTGAGTACACTTTGCATACTTAATCATGAAATCAATATTCAATGGTTTTAGTCCATCCACCAGATGATACTTGGATTCTCAATTTTGCATGACTATACTTTGTTGTTGTTGTTTGTGTTTTTTTTATACCATATCAGAATATTTTTATGTTTTTGTTAATTGCATTCACAACATATCTAACACAAGATAATAGAAATACCAGGCTATACTGTATTCAAGTATCAAACTCATGCATATTGTCTCATACTGTACTATACTCACATGAACTGGTATAATATGGGAGGGGCAATGTTCAGCAGGAATGCCATTCTTTATCAGTAAATCCCTCAGATAACACACAGACTTTTGGTGGAGTGCTCTTAATGCCTTCCCCTCAGATCCACTCAAGAGATCAACTGCAGCTAAGGCACCAGACACCACCGTTGGAGGCAGGGAAGTGGTGAAAATAAACCCAGCAGCATAACTACGTACCATATCCACCAGTGCTCCATTTCCAGCTATGTAACCTCCTATGTTTCCAAATGCCTTGCCTGTAACATAAAAATATTCATATAAGATACAACTATCTTGTCAAATTCAGTAGGTACCGTTTGTTTAATTTGAAAAGTAAGTATATAATAATTCAAATGCATTAGTGTCTTTTTACTACTTGTATAACGCACTGCATTACCAAATGTTCCAAAGCTATTTATTTGCCTTACCTAATGTTCCTGAGACAATATCAATTTTGTGGTGCAGTCCATCCCTGTCAGCAATACCAGCACCACTTTCACCATACAATCCCACTGCATGTACCTCATCCACATATGTTATGGCTCCATACTTATGGGCAACCTGGAGAGATAATACTGATTATTAGCAGTGGATAAGGAATTACTCAATCTTTCCACATGTCCAAACCACCTCAGTGTCTTAGCAGTAATCGGACAACAAGCCTGTGAGCCAGTAATGTCTGTCAGTTAACTAAAAATACTGTACCAGCTTGTAAGTCAGATGTGGATAAGGGGTTACCATTAATATCATAGCTATGGTTTCAATTTAAATGATGATTAGCACTCTGAATGTATTTAGTGTATATAGTAAATGAAATAAAAAGAAAAAGAAAAAGACTACAGTATTTGTGAATAGCAGCTGAAGATACATACATCACATAGTTCATTCAGTGGACATACAGCGCCAGTCATGGAGTGGACTGTTTCAAAGGCCACAATCTTTGGGATGCTGACATCAACACTCTTCAACAACTCCTCTAAATGTTTGGGGTCATTATGGCGGAAGACATGCTTGGGTACCCCTGAGTTTCGGATTCCCTGTATCATGGATGCATGATTTCCTTCATCAGAGAAGATGTGGCAGTCTGAAGGAAAATTATGTAGAAAACTGTAATACAAACATATAAGTAATATGGAAAAATGAGATACTGTACCAATAAAAATTAAACATTTTTCAACACAAAACAGACCAATCAGTTGAAAATACTTCACAGAATTCAAATTTGTCAAGTGTTTGCAAATTATTACAAGCAGCATTGACTGTGGGTCATTTATGATGATAAGATCATAGATCAATGATGTGCAGTTTTGAATCCTAGCCACAACTGGGTTCTGTGTTATACCTGAATAATCATTCCAGCCTCATACGGTAGAGAATTCATTGCAGGTGTGGAGTTACCCTCAGGTGAAGTGAATTCATACGATTATTCAACCTTATCAAAGCTACATTTATATCTTCTTCAGAGACGATCTTTAATGTTATGGATACAATTAAGGTAAGAACATGATTATGGAAACTACTTTCTGTACCTGTACTGTATAACATATTTTACTAACCTGGTAAAGCTTTAGCTAAGGTATAAAGTGTGGAGTCATTGGCAACATAGCAGGAAGTAAAGAGGAGTGCTGCATCTTTCTGGTGTATAGAGGCCAGCTTAGCTTCCAGTGCCTCATGCAATATCGTATTGCCAGATATATTACGAGTGCCCCCAGCTCCTGCTCCATGGCGCTCCAGAGATGCATGAACAGCTGCACGAACTGCCTCATGACGTGACATGCCTGACAAATAATATATGGTAATCAAAACGGATAATAATTATTTTATCACATGGGTAATACTGTACTGTACTGGGGTTAATAATAACAATAAACATATATACAGTTCATGGTATTAATACTACTACTGAATGTAGCATAAGAGCACTACTGTGGCCAGGATTCAAAGCTGCTAACCAGGGGTAAGGAGGTCCAAATTCTGGCCAGGAAATATGACTTGTACTCTATTGTTGTTTGGACCTAGCACAGTAGAGAATTCATAACCAGTGTGGAGTTGCCTTCACATCAAATTAAATCATATGGTTATTCAGCATTATTTATATTAAGGATTGCTCTTATTAATCTCCTAATTACCACTGAAATGTGAACATCAATTTCTTATTTCACTTTTCTTTGACTCTTCATGTGACTACACTGTATTTTACATGAAAAGTTCAAAAGTAGAAAAGTTAAATCAAGAAGGAAATAAAAGTAAAATGTTACAGTACCTAAATAATCATTAGAGCACCAGACCGTAATCTCCTTTTCACCCCATGAGTATTCCTTTGCACGAGGAAACTGATCAGCCAGGCGGGCCACCTTCTTGAACACACGGTAGGAGTGATCAGCTTTCTTCTTTGCAATTTGCTCTTGGAAGAAGTCATTATAAGGGAAGGAAGAAACTTCTGAAAGCAGAGAAAATTTTTTTAGTTGTAAAATATATTTACTGTACTATATCAGCAACAAATAATTATCAAGTTATGGAATATAGTGATGCAAAAGAGTATGTATCTAAAAAATACCATGTACACTCCAAGTTTCAAAAGGAAAGAGGAGGATTTTGTACCATATCTTTAGGCATAGGCCTTATATGAAATTATATTCCATAATAATACCTTGCTAACAGTATTTTATCGGCCACTTATAGCTGAGGTGTATTTCAAAACATTGACATACACTAATGGTTATCATAACTATCTAGTTGAGCATTTCCTACAGTACAAAGTAGTTCAGTAAACTAATACTATACTGCTCATACACTGTGAAAATAAAGATGCTTTTGAGTAGTTATATACTGTTCATTCTTTTTAATTTCATCCTTTGATGATTTTCTTGTTTTTTTTTTTAGCCAAAAGCCTCTCTGAGAAGTGAACACTCTATTGAGCTTAGTTATTTTGCTTTTAATTTTGATAAAAATATACATACAGTACAACTGTCTATTGGTTATTAACCTCTGATACATGAATATATATACATACTTTCTTTCACTGATTGTACAAACTATGTATTTCTTAACCATTACCATAAAGAAGGCCCTGCAGAATATGCTAACATACTTAACACAGGCAAGTAGATCACTTACCATAAAAATATTCTGATGTAGCAAAAATTTAAATATAAGGAGATTCAGAGACCACAAACCTTAGCCAAAACTTAGCATCTCTCCCAAAATTTCCTAAATCCAAATCCCAAACTTATGTATTTGTCAACCACCAAGAGATTCTCACCATCCACTGCACAATACACACTGATTCACCTTCTCTCTCCACTGTTCTTAATGTAATACTTCTCAATATATACAGAAAATAAAATGCAACATCACTGCTATATACAGTTCCACAAACAGCAAAGTTTTATACAAGATACTGTAATATGTAAACTAATATATGAACAGCCTCCACTTAAATGCAATTTTATTTCAGTAAATGGGCTAATTAACTCCCATAAGTGTAAAATAAAGGCATGCAAATATAAGTAAAACATTGTAAATACATTCTACAACACTACAGTACTCCAACTGATACTGGTTATGGGATATGAATATATGTGGCTTGTTAAAATTTCTTGGATTTATACAATTACAGTACAGTAAATTATAAATACAGTACTGTATAGTATGCAAAAATTATGTAATTAGAAAAATTTATTAAAAACACACAGCAACATGATAAAACAATACTGTATTATCAGTCTGTGTGATAACTGGTGTGGTGCTGAAGGAAGGAACATGGTGACAGGAAATTGATTACTTACTCCACTGATAATTTCATCTCACTCAAATGACCTTGCGTGACAAAAACGTCAATCAAATAAACTCTGCCTCAAGTTCCTGTTTCTTCCTTCTCCAACACATGCTTTACACATAGTATACCGTCAACACAAGATGGTGATCAAATAAAAAACATAGCATACCAACTGCAATTAAGTTTGCATTGTGAATGTTTTATATCAAAGATATACAGTATTTGTGGGCAAAATAAGTAACATATACCATATAAATAATATTCAACCACTAACACAATAGTGCATAAAAACTCATTTTATAAGTTATTTAAACCAATTATAGTGCTGAATTTGTAGTTAGCCAGTCATTATAAAAATAAAAAAGTGCATGCTAAAAGGATTAATTTATTATACTATTATATTTGTGGTAATATGTAATTACTGTATCATCTTACTGTTAATATTTCCCCCAATCTATTCTTCTTGACACAATCATCTCTAGTTAGTAAAGCCTAATGGATACTGGTGTTGTCTAATTAACACTGATTACCAAAGATTGGGGAAAATATACACAATGCAGCAACTTCTATATAAGTAATAAAGTAGAGTTGTAAATATATTTGTATTTTTGAGCATCAAGCGAAAACTACGCATCACTCAGCAAAACTAAAAACATTATTCGGAATCAAAATTATGCAAATGCAAGTGCAACAATAAATGGATGCAAATATCAAGTTAACTGTATTACTGTATCCCAAATATTTTAGCAATACAGCACTAACGTAGTCACTAAATACAAGTCCTACCTTCATCTTGCTTGGTTTTATTATCAGAGGTTTCCTGAGAAGCTAAATATGGGCATTTAGTCTTGTCTTTTGCTTTCACTTCCAGTTGACCTGGCCCTGTGAATGGCCAAATTACGTCAAGACTAAAGAGCAAAATATTAATGTCAATCATGACATACTGTACAGTAGAAGGCAATAAATGTAAGAGATTTAAACATTCAATATTTCTCCTTCATCAGCTGACCCTTGAACAGTTAGCAAGCAGTTTTGTTTCACAATGGCTAAAGCCACATGAGTTTACTAATCACTTGGAATCAATTCAAGGTACAGCACAGGATAAGGTTAATACGAGAGTTTTAAGGTTGTCACCTTAACATAAACATCAACAATGATCTGCTATTTCAATCACAAGGAAATTTTATATCACGTAACACATAAAATCTTTAATCTATGTATTCTAACACCTGATACTGTACTACACTTCACAGATTACCCATCAGTGGCGTTTCCTATCCATATTACCGTAAGGTACCCATATGCACACACACACACAGAGATAGAGCAATACCTACAAGGTGTCAATGTTAGTTATGCCTCACTTCTCTCACCTTGACACCAAATATCCATGGTGGTGTGAGGAGTATTGGTATACTGTGGAGCTGGTTAATATTATATAAAGTTCAACAACTGACCACAGTTATAATTTCAAATTGCATCAGTCAATTACAATTTGGTGGTCAAACCAAGACATTCTGTGCTGTAACTTTTTTAAGATACCCGGTAGGGAAGGAGAGGAGCGAATAATTAAATTATTATTCTCAATAAGTTCCATTTACTCTCCTGAGCGACTCAGGCAACAAGTATAATATTTCACCAGCCGAGATACTATTTACAGCAAGTTATAAGAAAGGGGCACATCTGTGTGGTGGAGAGGGTGGAAGGATTTTGGGAAGGGATGAATGACAGGGAGTACAGTGGGGAGGGAGGGAGAGTGCTGGGCAAAGAGTATGGTGAAGAAGGTGCAGGGCAGGGGTGGGTTGGAGATCATACGGTGGTGAGGGTGGGAGGGCAAGGACAGGGCAAGTGGTGGGAAGGGATGAGTGATCTGATGGATGGATATCTTCTTTTAACTTACCACATTCCCGGGTAGAGAGATCAATCACGTCCTCTTGCACCTCACGACTAGCCTGCTTTACCAGGTTCTTACCCATTAGGAAAGGGCATTTATTCTCCCCTTCTGTTGTGGAAAAAATATATATCATCAGTCACTTTTTCACATGGAGTATAGCATTTATGAGCTAATCCTTAATGTACAATCTACTAGTCACTCTCATTACAAATTCTATGTTCTGTGATGACTGGAACAAATGAACACTATATTTACCAGAGTCGGTGGTGGAGGAGAGAGAGGTGATGGGACGAGAATTTGCAATGCTAGAAAGAACCGGGCACATTTCACCATACTGCCGCACTAATGCGCTTCCATAGTGGCGCACAAACTGGCCTGGAAGGCGTGACATGAAAGGGCACGTCATCTTCTGCAGTCTCTGTAACATATAAAATTTCATGTAATACAACACAAAGACTTCATATAAGACTTCTAAATGAACGAGTAAACTTTGACAGACATCATTACAGTTCATGTCTTATAAAGCTACAAAACATGTACAACCAAATATAGTATATCTTAAATTCATATATCGTACTATACTGTCCAGTAGCGAGATAGATATTCATTATGGATGCAATTTAAGTTAATGTGAAGCTTTGTGGCTTATAAAGGAAGGGACTAGAGACGAATGGATATTATCTAAGTTTTTGCATATATTTCCCGTCACAAACCGTCTCTGAGACATATTCATAGGTATGAAAGAGGCTTGTCTATGTAATGGCCACCGTCTCACACCACACGTACACTCAACCTATCACCCTCCCTATCACATGTCTTTTCCATTACACAAACATACTCCCTATCATGTACCTTGTCTCCCACCCACCACATGCAGGTTCTCCACCAGACAATACCCCATTACATTCCTAACAGCAAAACTCGAGGGTCAACTACGTGAGAACAAACAGCTGGAGATAAATATGGTCGATATTCCAAGTAGGGGTACTATTGACCGCAGAATTTATCTCTTACCACTACCCACTCTTGCTCGGCCTCTGACTAAATTATATACATAAAAAAAGAAACACAACCGACAAGAACCAACTAAATAAACAATACCGAAACATAAGTATAAGAAAGGAATCAGGAGAGTTGCTGGAAGTGAAAAGTACATGACACTACTGATTCCATGACTTCCTTGCTGCTGACCACTGGCTGGTGGCTGCAGCTGTGTTTGTGACCTAGCAGCCCAGGGCCATCATCACACTCTCACTCCTGGCGCCATCATTTTGTTATTTCAACATTTACCATACACAGTAAAGACTTAACACTTGTATTGGGTTATTTTATGGAGATTATACTTGTATCCGCCAAGTAAAGATAACCGTAGAGTGCTGAAGATTACACCGTGAATAATAATAATAATAATAATAATAATAATAATAATAATAATAATAATAATACAGTAGTTAATAAACTACAATAGTGAATCTAATAACAGTATCAAGCTCGATAGAAGTACCACGTACGTCTGCTTTCTAACATGTTTAAGTTTATCCTATTTTTTGGTCAAAGTCTTACTTTCGCTTTTAACAAATCAACACTAGGTCCAGTTCAGGCCTTGAGCCGTTTCCCCTTCTACTTTCTAATAGTGCATCAAAACTTAAAACGTCTTACAAATACTATATGATTAAACATACAGTTTTAAAGGTAACTTACAAGTTTAATGAATGCAATAAGTAGTTTCACGAACACACGAGCGACAAACTGCCTTAAAAGCAATATAGAGACCTGAAGATGAACGTACCACCCTCCCTTCGCTAGTGTCACTTGCACGACTGCCAGCGAGGCGGCGGCAGGGGCAGACAGTCACTATCACTGGAGGGCGGCAAGGTATTCACTATTCACCTGGCTAGTGTTGATTCATCACTATAATCCCACAACCACTTACATACACATTTCTCTGGCAAAATCAAGGCTTAAGTGTCACATTTAATTATTTACTTAAGCCTGTAATACACTGAATTATCAAGTTAATTTACAGTAATCCATATACGATTTTAACCACATAGGCAACTCGAGCAAGAGCAATGACGCAACCTGCCTAGCCAGTCTCCCTATTGGTGGAGAAGCATGACGTCACACCAACATCCAGCCCACACCCAGCCAGACCTGCAAGGTGACTGGGAAAGGAGTACGGGGAATCACTAGGAAATAATTACTTTATCCACTTATCAGGGTATTGACGGAGAGCAGAAAGGATATAATTGTACTGAGTGTAGGTAGGATGGGCTGAAGTTACTCCCCACGGCGGCACAAGACGACTAAACATTATATATACTACACATTAAACACAAAGGAAAATATTTGTTACGTATTTCAGGCCGGTTATATAAGTTTGTTGACATTACAATAACACACATCCATATCGTTATGAAGTAAATAAGTCTATAGGTTAGTTAAGTTTGCTTCTCCTAATCATGCCATGCACCCATCATCATCATCAGACGAAACCACACATGACCTTGTCTCTGATTGAGCCAATGACAGAACAGTAGCAATGCCATATATAACCCAATGATTATCATAAATCAAATATTCAATATCCGCTCGACTAATTCCTCCAAGGCTATAGCTTCACGTGAACTTTGAGAGAGAGAGAGAGAGAGAGAGAGAGAGAGAGAGATTTCGTTTAGCAAAGTGTAAAGTAATGGGACAAATTGTTGCATTGTCGTGTATCAGTAGGACTACAGTTGGGTACTGTATATGAGTGATATTTTTCTTGTTTTCTTGTAAATTTGGCAGTCTGAGTATCCCATATAAAGTGAAATTCAATACACATACAAAAAAAAAAAAAAATTGTATGACCACTAGCCTACATGAAGAAAATATATAATTATATTATAAGTTCTCTAACCTTTTTATATGATGGCAGCACTACACGAGTCATTGGGCAACTCTTGGACAACATATTATTATATTTTGGTTGAATATCATCTGGGATTAGTTCATGGCTTTATGGATTACTGAAAATCTTCTTAAACCTCAGAGCGTCACGTGTTTTCCTCCTACAAGAAAAGTCACCGATTTCATCTCGTCTCGACATCAG
Source organism: Petrolisthes cinctipes (assembly GCA_033782935.1). Lineage (NCBI taxonomy): Eukaryota > Metazoa > Arthropoda > Malacostraca > Decapoda > Porcellanidae > Petrolisthes > Petrolisthes cinctipes. The sequence continues at coordinate 134,022 of JAWQEG010002196.1, read as the reverse complement.
TGGTTTCCCAGTACGTAAACTGCAGTTTGTGCATGTGTATTGGGAGGGCATGGATGTTCATGGAAAGGTGAGGGGTGGGTGGGTGGGTGACAGGATGGATGGGGGGACAAGGTGAAGGTTCATGGCAAGAGGTGCGGAAAGGCGTCCAGTGGGGAGCAGTAGAAACCCTGGAGACAAGGCTTGTCTCTAGGGTCTGTACCAGGGTCTGTAGAGAATATGTCTTGGGGTCACCATATCTAAACAGCACAAAAAGTAACCTTCACTACAGTTTCTATTTTCCCTTCGCTGTTATCTAAAGATGATGCGAGTTTAGACTATTAACAAAAACACCTGCTGTAGGCTACACGTTCTGTTTTCCCTTCAGTTTGAGCAACATTCGCATGGCTACAGAAGTAAATTCGGGTAGGCTAATGGTAGGATATTATTTGTAGGACTAACTAATACTCATGACTTAGCTGGTATACCAGTGCTGTTTTATTACGAGTCAGCAGTCTTCAATACATCGAAAATATATTTACTTCCTTAAACTTGTAAAAATATGCATTGAATTTTTTAAAAATAAACTACACCACATATTAAAAAGGGCGGTAAGTGGCGTATTTCCCCTCACTCCATCCTTTCTACATACTTAACGTTTGAACGAAGGTTTCTTTTTCCGTGACACTTTGTAAGCAGTGCAATGTCAGTCCAAGCAATATACAGTATAACCGAGTATATTATTTGTTGCTTATCAACTACAGTTTTTAAAACATTTTGCAATCTTTGGCCTGGAGAAATGCTTCCCTACAATAATTAACAAGTCGTCATTTAGTGGTTAGCATTGGATGGCCGAGCTGCATACCTGTCGTCATGTTTTCGGTCGTTCTTGGTGGACGACAGAGTTTCTACTGTCGCATTAATAATTCGCCTGCCTTCAAGATAAGTATGTTATCGAAGTCCTAAGCTATTGTTCATGGGTTTGCTAATTAACTTTATTAATTAACTTCATATGAAGCAAAATCCCCACCTATTATGAATTCTCTGCCGTACTAGACTAGAACTATTACCGTATAGCTACAAAACCCACGTCGTCGTGCCCAGCATCTGAAACTTGCATACCCCTGATCCTTGATACAAGTGCTCTTCCCACTGAGCCACGACGCATGCTGTTCTTAACCTCAGGACACAAGGAATATTCTAAGTGTTAATATGCATCCATTATAGCACACCATTTGAAGATTAGTTTGTGTTTATTCAGCCTTTTAAGTCTCGGGTAAACTACAAAATTTAATCCCAGAGTACGTGTTCCAGGACACTTGTATAAACTGTCATTTGTGTCCTGTAATCACATTTGGTCCCAGCTGTACAATCCTCCTTCTCAGTCACCTTCTAAAAGGGTTTACTGAGTGAGTCATTGAGTATATATATAATTATCTTCCTAAGGTGGCTCGACAGTTGAAGTCTATTTTTTTTTTTTCTAAGATAATAGTAAAATTGTCCTGTGACCACATATACGGCCCTTTATGTGTATGTTTTTAAACTGAACACCTCATGCATCTAGGTTATATCGCACGGTTTGAACACTAATAAGAATGAGTGGAGTTTGGATCTTACGTAACATCAGTAGGTTACGTATTGTCTTTCATAAACCAAATATCCTGTATCCGTTATAACATTTCGTATTCTGCTAAGTAGTTTCCGGCTGACGTATTTATCCAAGACTCCTATCTGTCCCCACACCCAACCCCCGCAGGGAGAGAAAATGGGAGGGTCCTCTTATCTGATGAAGGGCCTTTCCTCTGGTCAGAAACATGGTGATTCTTTTTTTCTTTGTTTGCGAAGTAATGAATGGCATACAGCTGCACAAATTTGTTAATATTGCTTAGTTATTCACTGCTTACAGCAAGTGCGGGCCACCTGTAGAGTAGCCGGCTCCACATTAACACATACCGGTATGGATGTATAAATGTTTTTTGTTTTTATTAGTGACGGTGTATTACCTGGAATATCAATGGAACCTAAATTGGAAGGAAATCTGTAATTAGGAATTATAATACCACCTTCAGACAACCACAGTGACTGATTATTGAACCTGTCTTCAGTAATTAAATATCACAGTCATATTTAATCACTGAAGGGAAATTACTTCAATACGGCCAACTGAAAAAGCAAAACGCATGCATAACTTGAAACATCTTTTTACTAAAATCAAAAGAATAGGCAAAATGGCTTTGCTTTAAGTCGATTTACAATAATATTCACATCATAATAGTCAATAACAGAAATTTCTACATGAAATACAAGAGAATCATTTAAATGGAGAAGGAACGCGAGTATGAACGAAATTCTTTCCAAAGGAGAAGTGAGGGAGCCAAGATATTTGATTTATATATGTCCCAACCCGTGTTTGACGCTACCCCTTGTCACATGACCCCCTGCCCATGATTACCCCCACCCAGTACTGTGACGGAGGGGTTCTGGCAGAAGTGTTGCTGTGAACCTGAGAGGTATGTGGGCCAATGGGCACTCTTCTCTAAACCTCGTACCATAGAATACTCTCCTTTTCCCTCTTTCTTCCACTCTCTAACACACACCCCCCCCCCCCTCCCTCTCCATCCCTCATCCTAAACTAGTTATTTATTTTCTTCCTCTGCATGGCTCACCCTCTTGCGCACATCAGCACGTAAACAGACGTACAGTATACATAAACAAACTTCAGCTAGGAGGGCGTGACGTAATAAGGTGCACCATTATCTGGAACTGCAGCCATGGTGGGAAAGTTGAGGTTTTCCCACGCAACACTCTAGTCTAGCTTCTCAGTAACGATGAGAAATTTGACAACATTTATTTACCCATTAAAATACTTACCTTTAATAGATGCTAAAAGAATATTAGTATATAGTATCTAATCTTAGCATTAATAAACAATACACGTTATAGCTTTCTTCGGTGAGGTATATAATGGTACGTTCAACCTACTAACTGCCGTTTTCTTTTATACTATCTTAATACAATTATAAGTGTTGTGCAAGTGTTTTACAAAGGCACCCCAGGGTCACGTGTGTTGCAGTTGCAAGTTATATAGTTTACCGGTCCTCGGGCCAAGCCCGCCTTATGTAGTCTCCTTCCTGCACGTGAGGATTACACAACGTTGTCTTCATTATATACGAGTAGACTAATAAATGCACTTGCTTCATAGTAAACTTGGCAGGATATAAATGATGTAGATACTGCTGCAACGCCTATCATCCAATGGGCAACGAATGTGTTGTACAGTTTATCGAGCTACACTACAGTATATTGGGACAACACTCACTCACTCCCACCTCTGATTCCTTTATTAAGTGATGCTGTCGGTGGTGAATTGGAGGCAATACCAATCATCCGAGATCACGATAGTAAGCTTCCTAACACAATCATTGGGAGGAGTGGCTGGGATCAGGTTGATAATATTTCCAAATTCCCAGGTAATTTGCAAGTCTCTGTGTCGAGCTTGCCAAGTGAAAGTATACATAAATCTTTTGTACTGGAATCGTTCGGGTTTAACTGGAAATACGACGACTAATGCTCGTCATGGGATATTGGACACTCCTTACGTGATTGATTGATTGATTGATATTAGACATCGCAAACTCCTTACGTGAGTCTAGTCTCGTCTCTTAATGGAGGTTTTCTAGCTCTGACTTAGCCTATGACATTTTACTGGTTACAGGTTCCACTATACTCATAAAATTGTGAGTTATAGTATACCTTGTTCGATAAGTCTACTCCAAGATAAGGCAAAGACTGTCAGCTTCACATATTCACAATAAAGATTACGAGTACATAAAATCCTGTGTTCTGCAAATTTTAAGAAACATTGATGTCCTTTGGCCAAGTAATAAGGATGGTAAGCTGAGTTAAACTACACGTCTTTGATATTCAGATTAAACGACTAATGAAAAAAATATTATGATTTTATTAACAGCACATTGTATCCATGAATACCAAATAGCATCGATGCCCCGGATAGTACATTATACAGATATCGTATACAGTAAAAGAGGGTTTGAGAAATGTTACCTTCAGAACCATCAGGGGCGAATAATAAAGCTGTACTATAACAAATTCACAAGTTGAGGCCTATACAGCGAAATTTAACCTAAATAGACATTCTGTGAGATAGAACATATTTCCGACCTTCCTCAACTATAGAGTACACTGTGACCCTTTACTCGGTCCTTATATAACCACATTCTATACTTGTACCTTACACACCACAATCATCCATATCTTCTATCTGGTAACTCTGTAATCACAAAACCATAGAAACTACAGTGATAGTAAACGTTTAACATTTTCATCCACTTAATTAAGTAAGGATGAAAGCCCGTTACCTAATACAGCAAGGTGCTCAGTGACCCTACTAACTTGTATCCTACTACTTCTTTCTGTCGTCTTTCCCTGTTTTATGTTTCCCATGTATACAACCAACCCCTTACCCTCCTTTAAAAAATGGCAGTGAGGTCGATACTAACATTGTCTGCTCTCACCCCCACCCCCTACTCTGTGTAACGTCACTAACCACGCGCACTTCTTGGCAGCCCACATTCACTGCTACTCCATATCATCTTCACTTTATCATTATTTTATAACCTGATCAGTCACAAAAGTTTAATAAAATTACCTGTAAATCTACTCACATTGTGTACATTGTCAACTAAATCGTTTACATAATTTTACGTAAGATGGAAAATCCAGATTATTCTAAGACTAACAAGCTCCATCAACTCGAAACCATTTGAGCAATGACGTTGGTATCGTGCTTGAAATAGGATTATATGTTAAAAATATATTATGTACTCGTCAGGAATTCTTTCACGTACTTCAAACCCAGATATTAATATATAAACAATTTTAATATTTGGGTTTGAAGTACACGAAAGGTCACTCACTTATTAACCTCTTCCTGTTGTTTGGTTACTCATCTAGAAAGACATCACATCCAACAAAACAGTCTTATAAAAGATTAATTAATGAAGAATACTGAGTGCATATAGAAAATAATTAAAGTACTTGACAAACAACTTACATTTAACAGGTACATGGACACGTATTCCAGGGTGTACACACAAGCTTACGTCCCGTAGACACAGACACGGTGGAGTGGGAGGCCTTACAATGGGAAAGTGACGGAGGGAAGATGAGAAGGAGGAGCTTTGGTACTGGTAGCGTTGCCTCAGTAGAGTAGGTATCTGGCAGAGACCAGTTACGGCTCTCTGACCTACCCCACTCACCGGCTACACACACACACACACACTCATAAGGCTACATCATCGCACCCTACAACTCCACCTCCCTTCCACTCGACTTACACCTTCATACACCCAACACTACTAGACTGTTCTAAAGTATGGTTGCCGAACACACACAGCCTTTTGTTTGGGGATTCAATATGGAAAAGGGGTGGTTGGTGAAATGTTAGTATATGTAGGCAAAGTCAAGAGTCCCTACCATACAGTTTTTCCTACTTCATCGTACCCCCCTCCCCCATGCACCTTCCATCGTATAATAGCCTCCTCGCATCGTCTTCAGAAACTTCCCACCCGAACTCAGTCAATCACTATCTTCGCTTTTCTGCTCTCCACCACTATTCAAACTCACCCAATTGCTTTACCATCTTTTCTGTACTCCACTTCGCTACCACTTCCTCTGCTCTCCAACACTACCATCACGTCACCTTTCCTCTCCACTACCTCCTCCTCTCTGTTTAACCATGTTTTAAGCAACACAACATCTTCCAGAATTACAGTCATTATGGCAAGATTGTGGGGCTGGTCTGAGCAGTATAGGTGTTCATTCAACAAGTGTTATAGGAATGTATCGGACACGTGCACAAAAATAGGTAAACACATGAGTTCAGACCCACTCTTAAAACAAACTGACATTTTTATCGGTATTTCTTTTCACATGCTATACTTTGACGTCACTTGGAATTCGATATCCTGTTTCTGTTATCTTTGGTGCTTGCATTAGCTTCACTGGTTCCTAGATCGCGTGTAATATATTGCTTTGGATGGCTTTTAAGTCTCGATAAAAACTACCCCTCCCCGCCCCCCCCCCCTCTCTCTTTTGAAAGTTACTTCTGTCATTAATCTCTCCTCTATTTTCAGTCTCTCCCAATGCCTAGACCAGTGGTTTCGTCACACTGAATAATTTAGGAAAAAATCAGACTGCTAACCTAGAAATGAGAGTAAAATATATTGAAACAACTTTACACAAATTAACAAAACTCCAGAGAGAGTCGACTGTTGTGGCCTTGGAGGGAAGGTCTGGAAAATCCAACCAGTCCAGGATAGGAGACACGGTATGACTCTACTACCTCCCAATGAATTCTCAAAACTTATGTGACTGTGACGTGATTATGTTCGGTTATAGCATGACTGTTAAGCATTATTTTTTATATTTAGATATATGAATATAGATATCCTTAGTTTACAAGGCAATTTAAACATTCATTGATTCATCCGATTTCAAATGAGAGTAATTCCGTATACATATCAACCGCACATTAACAGAGCATTCAGCTCATGAAAAAGGAACTTTCAGAGTTTCATACGAATACTGCACCTTGGTTCCTTAATGAAATACTCCCCCCGCCGTTGGATTGGTGGCAGTGAGTGGCAAGCCCCATAACTTGGTGTTTGAGAGTTGGCTCCCAAGGTTACCTTTATCTTACACTGTTCTTCCTGTGGGGCTGTGTGAAGGATACTGTGTACACGTGTCACTGTTGTTGGCTACACATTTTTGGATGAACTCAAAACTCACATTGGTATTAGTATGTCGATGTAGCTTGTACAACTATGGAAAGTCACTTAGAGAGCATTTACGAGGTGAGACACAAATGTCTGGACAGTTCTTCTTTATGGCTGATGTACAACAAATCGCTCTATTTCAACATTAAACAATATTAGCAAAAGAAAACAGGTAAATAATTTTGAATAGCCTTGTATATATGGATGACACTATAGATTTATGAAGACAGGTAGATAAAGTGGGTTATAGAGGTACAGTAGGTCACCCGGGTGAATATATAAATAGACAAGAGTAGAGGGTACGGTATGGTATACCTTGGCGACACGTGTTGGGGAACTGACTTGTATGACAGGTGTGAGGACTTGGGTTGAGAAAGGTGATGCCAAAGAGAGAGAGAGAGAGAGAGAGAGAGAGAGAGAGAGAGAGAGAGAGAGAGAGAGAGAGAGAGAGAGAGAGATATTATTAAGTCAAACAGTGAGGGAAGGTTAGGAGGATGAAAGGATGGAATGTGAAGGGGGATAATGTTTAAGTGCTACGCGGTCAAACAAGGAAGTGAAGGGAACAGGAGACAAGGTAGAGATGCTGTATTAACATAACATTAAAGATAGATGCATGGGGAGAGAAGTAGGCTACCAAGAGGAGGAACAGTAAGGATGCTATAGAGACAAGGAAAAGGGAGGGAGTTGGAGCAGGTAAACCCCTGAATACCAGCAGTGTGGAGGAACCCTTGGAAACTCCTACATTGCAAAACTCTCAAACTTTTCTTTTCCTCTCTTTCAATATCTCCCTTCTTTTGCTTCTTTGTAACTACCATCATCTTTATGTCCATCCTTTCTCTAAATTCCTCTCCTTGCTTCTTCGTACAACTCCCTATCCTTCCAGTTATCTTCAAAATCCTTCCTCCCGTTTCACAATTAGGCTATATTAAATTTTCATACCTTCTTATTCTGAAAGCATTTGGTCCCGAACGCCCCTCCAGTCATTAAAATATTTTCCCCTTAAATCCTCGAACAACACAGTCGTAATCAAACAGCCATAGACACGAGCGACTTCTTTCCTATAGAATGAACGAAATCACCTCTTGATACTGCCACACCCAACATCATAACCACACCCAGCCACCAGCACACCTCACTCGTCAACAACACCACGTATACAGTACTGTATATATATATATATAATAATATAATTTGAACAGCACATCAGGGTCGGTATTCACAAAACACCTTAAGAGTTTGCACTTGTTAGTATGTTTGTATTTCTGACCTCACCATAGTGTTTCAGGTTCATTTCGAAGCAGTGAATGGTTTTGTTATTCTATTTGTATGAGCTGTTGTTATGATTTCGAAGTAGTGTCGGGTACTAGTCCTCGCCATGAATAAACGCTTAGGAATAAAATTTTAAGTTAAGAGTGAATATTGCTTTTGTGAATACGGACCCAGGACTCAAATATCATACGGGGTCCCCTTTATTCGATTGCGAGAGTTAAGAATAGCAGGTTATTTTCCAGCTTAAAGCATTGTGCCATACAACAGACATCAAACAATATCAAACTTCCTTTATGGGGATATACAGTACATTGTGTTGTTGGTGGTATATCTGGTGCAAATGATTCCTCCAAACTATTCCAAGCAACAGAACACCATTATATTTATACATTAGTTCTGTTTCCTGACATACTTTGGAGGAATCAAGGCACTCTAATGTACCAAGCGTATACTATCACCTTAAAAACAGGCAATTCACGAGGTTATTTCGACATTTTTCTAACGGAACAATGTGCAAGAGTGAGACCGCAGATCCAACGGTTGGCAGTCTCGGTGGAAAATTCGACCTTACGCTGCGTGATTTTTTTTTTTCCACAAGGACTTAATAGTTCCTTAATAAAGTTGGTGTTCCCGTTTGCTTTTTATCATCGAACACGTCTCCAAACAACACTACTGTCTCTACTGTTCTCATAATATGCCATTTATGGTTAGTGAAGAGCAGGCAATACTTCAAAATTTAACAAGGGTGGTATGGGCATTTTTTTTTCCTGCATAAATCTTAGGAAGAATTCATAAAATTCTATAATGTATTTCATAAAACACTATAATGTATCTTTTCTATAATAGAAGTCCCGTAACTTTCGACCCCAGTCTCAGTTGATAATCCAGAGGTGTGAGAATGCAGGTGGAGTGTCATGCAGGAAGGAGTCATCAGTGAAGGTGCCAATGAAATGAAATGGGTTCCTAGGTGGAGTGGGTTGGTGGTTAGAAGTACCCAGTGGGAACCAAGGAGAGGGTCAGAGGGTCGAGTGAGAGTTCCTGGGTGGTGTTTGGTGAGTGCATATGTGAGTGGTCAGATTAAGCAATGACGGGTATCACCGTGACGCAGCAACTTACCAACAAACAAATTTAGCCTAACCGTTCTCATGATTAGCAACTCACCCACCCACTGCCTTTGCACTGCAACTCTTCCCTCACACGTAGGCACACCCACAGCTTCTGATAAATTATACTGAATTTCACAATATATAAGTATATGAATACGAATAAAAAGCACAGCACTTAAATAACTTTCATATACATCCCAAACCAGGATTAGTTGTTTAGTACATGCGGTTTAAATTACCAATGAAAAATTATACTAAAATGTATGCTGAAAATATTGCTAGCACGGTCTATATGGTTTTAACAAGCTTCACGTATAACTGCACACCGATTCCAAACAAAGAGGGAAATGGGAATGTATGTGATCTTTTTTCCTCATAATCTAAACTGATATAATAGCTGAATAGTTTATGATTGGACGACAAAATGGATTAAGAAAGTGACAGTCATGATACGTGGCAATAGAAAGTTCGGTGAAGATACGTCATAAAAATTCTGGTGCAGTCACTTCATTGATACCGTATCAACACAAAGTGGCTTTTACAACTGGCTTATCATTTTCATTATCTAGCCTACATAGCTTTATTTGAGTAATAGGGTAATATCATGAAAAACTGGCAGTTAATTGGAGTACAGAGCACTGAAGGACGGACAGTTCCTCTACTGATGAGTCAGTCATCAAGGATATTTTCTCAATGATTAACTCAGTTGTTCGTACAAGTGGTTCAGTCATACTGCGGCTGGCTGTGCGAAATGAACTTTTGTGCACCATGGTATATAAAGGCTTAAGATTACATCCTTCAGTATTCATGAAAACATTGTTATTTACATACAACTGTTCTACTCCTCTGTGGAGGCATTGTATGCTAATTTTATATCAGCCAAACTAGTTTGTTTTTCTGCCTCGCTCGCGCAGTACAGACACAGGCGCTTAGGGAGCTTGCGTCATCTAACCTCTAAGTAATTTGCTTGTCTTTTTTTTTTTCTAAGGGGATTTGAAGATTCCTTTATACCAAATATTTACATGTTTAGTGTGAATTGTAGATCTCTTAGTTTATCTCACATGTAATCGTACTGATAGTTTGGACAGCCTGAATAACATTATAGTCTGGCATTGAAGTGAAACCAGGTCAGTAATAGTAACGCTTTATCAGGAAAAGGCCACAACCTTTTCTGTTCTTTCTGGTATTCAGTGATAAGTAGTACACTGACGTCATGCTCCAGTAAAACCAAATGATACATGGGTGTCATTAAACTCGCAACTTTAATATACCAGGAAATTATAAGGCATCATGAACATATTAACGATAGGCAGGGTGCACCTCTAAAAGAACCAAAGGTCACACTTTATATTTCTTTACAGCTCTCCATAATTATTGCTTCCTCCAATTTGTACACGTTGAAAGATACAGTAATAATCATTTACTATGCATTGAAAAGAAACCAAACATGTTTAAAAAGTTGTGGTGAGTTATAACCATGAATAACACGGATGATAAAGGTTTCCACGAGGACTAGGTTATACACGCGAACTCATGTGCATCACACTATTTATATTATAACTGCTGAAGATGTACATTCGGTAAAAAAAGTATCGGAACCACCCTTACATTGAAATAAAATATAATTATACATAGGGGGAGGGGGGGTTCAAATACTTTTTTTGCCGACTGTACAGTACATAATTTTCGATACAAGAACAATTGTCAATGTAACTTAGAACAACGAAGCAACATCATCTTGGGAGTAAAAGCTTCTTCAGACAAACCATAAACAACAAAGATCGTCTTACTATACTGTTGATTTACGCAAGACGTTTTTGTCAATAGAGAGAGCAAAAAAAAACGCAACCACGGTACAATTCCTTTATTCCAGGTTCAAGAAGTGGTATAACATGAGACACATACACACATCGCGGGCACAAGCAAGGGGCACGAATTTCGTTTATCATGATGCCCTTCAGTACTTCCTCTGCAGTTCATAATTTCATATCTGTAGTAACTCTTACGTAACCTATTACTGTAGAACAATATTTGACAGGAGTATAAACAAAATATAACATAATATATAGAATTTTACTAATTACAATGTATATGCGGTATTATCCAACTACGTGCATTCTGGCAGGCTAGGGAAAATTGTAAGATTCCTCTGAGAATAACAAAGTAAGAATAATGGCATAAAAAGTTAAGAAAAAATAAAGGAAAAGAAACGACGGTATGTTGGTTGCTAGGCCAGAGCAAAACAAGAGGAAAATAATGCTTCCAAAAACCAAACATATCTGCTAAGATCATGAGAGAGAACCTTGAGAAAACTTTCACTCTAATAGGCCTATATTGTTCGTGTCACAAAACAATGCTCCATTTCATGCTGAAGTTAGAACAACATAGCAAGAGAGTCAAGGAGCTACGTAAACTCAAATATCCAGCGGGGTTGTGACAATATATTTTTGTGTGTCTGTACATTATTCAGGGAGCACGGCATTGGCGGCAGCTGCAGAATACAATATTATCTTTCCATACTAATCTATGATGTTTGTCTCATACACATACTCTTTTCCAGAAACATTCGTATGTTTCTCTCAACTGATAGAGTGACATTAATTCCAATATATCAACTCCTGTGAGAACTCGTAAACAGCCTTGCATTTTACTTAATTATGTAAAACATACAACCCTATGGTAGTGTGTTGAATATTCATGAACATGCTTTTCACATACCGTTTTTCAACAACCTTATACACGTCAGCACGCAAGAAGCAGTTGGTTATATGGTGGTTCAATGGCTAGTATTTCAAAACTACTTGTAAAAATAAACTACAGTATTGTGGCTGCGCCCCTGCCTGAAGGCCAGCAACAATAATAAACTACGTGAGCAGGGTGAAACGAGCGAGTTTTCCATGATGATGATGATTTGAGAACTTCTTATACTCTGAATACAAAAATTATCTTATTCTATGCGTGATAGATTACAGTATATCGCAAAGAGAATTTCAGTGATGATTGACCAAGGCCCAAGTATACCTAGGCTGTGGTTATTATGTCCTTGAAGAAAGACGTACACCCAACTCTCAAGTTACCAGCTTCACCTCACTCACTGGTTAAATCTGGAACACTACCATCATCCACCTTTTCTCCTCTTGTGTATGCTATGCTCCTTCAAATACAGTGTGTCAAGGCAACTCGAACAAAATTGGATATGATTTTGGACCTCTCATTCATTCTATTTCACAGGTGAGAACATTAGGCGGGCTACTTGTCTAAATTTGGTCCTTGCCTTTCTTAGACAATAATAAAAAATAAAAAAATCTCTGCCACATCTCCCATCATCATCATCACATTCAACTCTTTATCATCACCACTTCTAACTCTACTCACTCAACATTTCATTTCCTCAATCATCGAGATCTCCCTTATTCCATGTCTACCTCATTCTACATTTCTCACCAAACTCTTGCATTCACATTCTATCCACTAATATCATGACTCGGCAACCCAATAATCCATCTGCGACCTTCATCAACCCCCCCCCCCCTTTATACTGTACACACTGGACCGAGTGGGTTGAAAGTTGCTTGTCTCACCACGGACCCAGCGGGGTGACAGCTGAATATGTAAGACACAAAAACTACATGAGCTGTTATTTTAAGAAACAGTCCAGTGACTTTCAGGTGAAAGGAGTATGTTGGTCTGTTGTTGCTGATTCTCCAAGCGAGTTAACACATTTCTACTCTCTGGAGTCACCAATGAACTGTAGGAACTCGTGAGGAGAGTGTATGTTAGATATTGTTAAATAAAGAGGAAAAGGGCAAGTAGATAAGTGTAGTGAAGACTGAGTGTGATATTGTGAGATGGGAAACGTGTATGTGGTGAGGATGGAAAGAATACAATGTGCAGTCTGGTGAGGGAGTCGGGGAGACAAAAATTAATGTGGGAAGGAAGGAAAGACGATGGGTAAACTGAATTGCGTAATGAGTGAGAGGAATATGGGAAAAAGGAATGAACGGAAGTTTCTTTGGAGGTGGAGGCGGATTTTTTGTTTCGAAACTCTTATCAAACGAAATTAAGTTGTATACAGTGCAACGCAGAAAATGTATCCTTATTATGCACAACTACAATAATAAAATTTCCTCACGTGCATTAAGCTGCAAATCCGGACTATAGGAACTTCATGACTGGCAAGTAGAAGGGAAATTGGTGTTAAAAGTGAAAGTGGTAGCCAAAGGGGCAGATACACGCTGGCAGCGGATAGAATGAAAAAAGAGGAAAAGATGGAAGATATGTAGGAAATGAACAAGGAAATGGAGGAAAAACTCATGACGTGACTGCGAGGAGATAGTGGTATCGAGCATTACCCTCTCTCTCTTTTTTTTTTAGTGAGCATTCATACTGACTCTTCATACTGACTCTCACTAAATCAGCAAGAGGTAGTAGGTTAAGGGGTGACTAACTTTTCTGGCCCATAATTTCATAATTATAAGCCTGCAGTACTCTGGAGATAATATTTTCAGTAGTGACTAGCATGGTGGCAAGCCCTAGGATCGTTACCAGCAATCATTATTGTATAGGTCTAATAAAGGGTTTATTTCTCAATTCCAACCCATAGAAACATCAGTTTCTGCATACTTCTGCCTATGGGCCCTCACATACATGCAAACATTCATTTGCATATCATCAAAACAAGGACACACCTGCACTTTCCACCAAATGTTAATGTATGCACACACATGTATATACTGTACAAAGAGTCATCATACAATATTGCATACTGTACTGGTACATACGGTATATATCTCCTCGAGCAAATATAAACACTATACAGTTACTGTATTACTGTGTTGTTGTTTATTTTAGTTATGGATCTTATTTTGAAAAGGGGTATGAGGAGAATAGGAGCTGGAATTACTGGATGGATAACAAGATGTTAATTAAAATGTATTATGCTGATGATATTGTATTGGTTTGTGGAAGTATTCAAGAATTTCAGAATGTGCTTCCTTGCTTCTCTGTCAAATGAAACTACAGTACCAGTACACGTATTCAGATGGTCATGATCATAATGAGGTTATAATAATGCAAAATTATCAATGGACAGTGTTTAACCTGGCAAAGTATAATCATCCTCTTCAGCAAACTCATACACTACATTTATTTTTTCCTCATTCCCACACATATTATACAGATCAACTAGATTCATCTTTATAATTTCCCATCACCTTCCCATCATACAATTATTAATCTGCCACCCAACCCAGTTAAAAAACTTGCTGGAAAAAACAACTTTCATAACTTGTACACATTCATTACAGTATACATCAGTTGCTGGCCAGTTGAGATCAACTCCTTAAAATGGTGGTAGTTTTTCTGACTATGCCTAATTATAAAGCATAAAAATGATTGACATTACCCCCACATGTTCATTTGATTAAGTTTGTTGTTCTTTAGCAAGGATAATTATATGTTTATTTAGAATGGCGGGTCTAAACATGGTCCTGTACAATACTAATAACATGTACACATTTAGCTATGGCTATGGCATTGACTCAATGAAAGCAGTTGAGTGGAATGATCAAATCAGCTTAAATATATGGTAACATTTAGCCGTGACCTTAGCCACTGTCAATACAGATATACAGTATAGCAACTGACATCTAATTTACCTATATCTAAGTAAGGTAGGGGTAAGGGAGGAAGAGAAGGGATGTGAAAACAACTAAAATGGAAAAGGGGTAATGATATACTGTACATTATACTGTATGTATTTTTGGGATGCTAAATACATACTGTACAGTATTTACACTGTTCCTAGACACCTCCAATTGTCTAATATTCCACATTCAGCACAGTTACAAGCAGGGATGGGGTCAATTCATTTTTATCAATTCAATTCAATTCCAATTCGGAACAAAATTTTAGTTTATCAATTCCAATGTAATTCAATTTATTCGCAAAAATAAAATCTTCAATTCAATTTCAATTCAATTCATTCGCAAAAACGAAATCTTCAATTCAAATTCAATTCACGAGCGTTTCAATTTCAATTCAATTCATCAATTCAAATGCTTTTAAAATTAAAATTATATTGATCTCTCAGAAAGAAATAGATAAAAATGCTTTACAAGTTGACATCTTTATTTTTATGAAAAATACTTTACAGTATATAATACTTTAAAAGTTTGAACTGTTGAGTTACTTCACTCACTTGTATTAGACTTCTAAAATAAAACACAAATACTGTTTTTTACAAAATAGCCTTTTTTTACTCAAATCAAAATATTAATTTGTTAAATTACATATACTAATAAACAAAATAAGAATGAATTCAAGCTACTGAGGAATCTGAGGATTGCATCTAATCATCAAGAGTTGTTCAAATCTTGTATCAATTCACTTCAATTCATGTCAATCCATTCATCAATTCATATATCAATTCCTTCATCAATTCACATCAATTCATATCAATTCCAATTCAATTCAATTAAATTTAAAAATGGTTATTTTCAATTCAATTCCAAATCAGAGGTTTTACATCAATTCCAATTCAATTCACAAATTGACCCCATCCCTGGTTACAAGTTCCATTTCAGCAACCTACCATCAGCCAACAAAAAACATCACCACAACTAATACCATCCCATCCTCATCTCAACTCATACCATGAACACAACCATCAATATCTATCTCTACAACTTATAGACCCACCATTTTTACAACCCACCCTCAACTCAACACTACCTCCACTTACCACCACACCATCATATACCTCATCATTGAATGCCACCACCACATTCACTATCAACCCCTCATGTATCTCTACCTTCCAGCAACACAACTGCTACTAACATGGTGAACAATGGATGTTGGTGTACTGCACCAGCAAGAACAGTTTGTAGGATAGGCAGCATAGCCGGGATTTTCAGCACATTATAATTAAAGGACACAAAAAGAAATTTAACCAGCAACCAAAATCTCAGACATAAAGGAGAAGCTAGACAATTCTGAAAGTTTTCCAACACCATAGCATTAGAAATCCCTGGGCGGGGATGAGGACAAATGTTGAGGACAAATGATTGATATAGTGGACACACTAGATGATGGGATCTGAAAACACCCAGTTACCATAGATCCATGGCAAGTTTGCAACCCCACTGAAACAATGAGTCAGATTGGGTAATTATCTATTCTATTGCCATTTTCTATTACGATGTTTTTGGCTTCTTTACCCACTAATTTATACCATTCTAAGACACTTTTATTCTATGGCATTTTCTTCGGAAATGCCCCATTTCCAAGATATTCATGTGGGGCATTTTGGAATTAGCCTGACCTTACCTAACCTTACCTAACCTAGACCACAGCAGACTACCAGGACCTATCCTGGGCAAACTACCAGGAACTAACCGTGGTATAGTACGGTACCAGAACTGACCATTGCAAAATACTGGGACCTAGACGGATCTGGCAACAATGCTACAAAACGGCAATAGTTTAGATAAATAGGCTAAAATAGCTCAGATTGTTCATTCCCACATTCTTAGGAACATTGAACTATAGTATACTGAACTGTACCTACTTATTGTAAATTCTGTACAGTTAACAAATACAACTGAAATTTCATCTGCCAAATTAACATGCTCAGTGGACTACTGACAAGAGTTGAAGTGTGTAGATAGCATTGTATTAGCCAACTGCTCCAGCCACTGGTCACAACAGTGGGTAAACAATAGTAAGGCTACGTCAACTTGCCATGGTCTGGGAACTTGACGGAGACACAATGTTATATTTCATCACCACGATCTTTGTGTCTCAGTGTTAACTATGTTTAGAGGTCATTGTCAGTAACAGAGACAATAAAAAACAGACATGTAGTCTATAAGTGTTGTGACTTGTAAACTTTTTTCAACAGCAAAAATATGTATTTGCAGTGTGGAATTCACAAACCTACTGCTCTTAGACCATTAATAATCTATATATATAAATCTTAAATAAAGTACATTGGAGAAAGTGTGTGTGTGAAATTGTTCATCTTCTCCCCAATGGCTGCACCTTGCCAGTTGCAAATTGGCCTACACAGTAAAATACATATGCAACTTTACTCAAGGAATCTGCTGCTGTGCAGTTTACCTGCATCCAAAAACTTCGTAAGGTTACGTTAAGTTAATAACTTTTCCTTGGTGTGAACTTTGGGTAGACATCAACCTTGACCCACTGCCAGGTACAGTAGGCTCTACTTTGTCAATAAGAAGATGAGCTTCACTATCTCACAGTCTTACTAAGAATAATGCTTTATAATTACACAGTACTTACTTATTTAGAAAAAGGAGTTCGTGGTAAATCTGTAGCACGCGTGAGAATAACACGAAAGTTACTTTAGCACCACAAATATTAGTATTTTTAAATCACAATTGCCGTGCCTGTCAACCTTCTTGTGTCAAACTTGATGACGAAATCTGCGCGAGAGCTTTGCGCCTGAGACTTTATCAAATTCTTGGCTATGCTACATGTTTCATATGGATCGCATAATTTTATGACTCAAACTCATATTAATATCAACTGTCAAGGAATATTGGTGCTAGTAAAAAACTGTAAGACAATAATATGTAAGTTAATTTAGCGCATGTGTAGATGCGATTGTTTACTGTCAATAAGACACGTCTTGCACACAGTACTTATCAATATTTTCAATTAGGTTACATGTTTTCTATTTGAACAACGCATTTTATAAAGAGAAATGTCATTAAATATATAATCACATCAATATTCAGTATCTGCTCATACAAAGCACTATTCATCCCATTATACTTTGTCCCGAGATAGTCCGTGCGGTTGATTTTATAAAGGTGTTACGAAATAATGATGTGTATCACAAAACAATATTATTTTGTGATATACAGTATATGTTAATATGATGAGTTAATTATTACATGATCTCCTTACCATTTACTGTTGTTATAAGTTCCTCTCAATATAAGATAGAAAAGAATACTAATTAAATATATATTTTAAAATTCTGCTTGTATGAAACATGTATAACTTGAATTACTTTACTTTGAGTTAAGAAACTGAACCTTTCTACTTACCAAAACCCCAAACATGGCTTTTAGTTATGGGTTGCAGAGAAGGAAGATTCTGGGAGAGGAATAAAGGATCGACTTATCTCGCAGTCGGCCACCAGCAGACTGGTGCTCACTGCGTGACTGCCTCACTAACTCACTGCACAGCTGAGATGCGGTGCAGCCTAGTAGAAGTTAGAACCCAGCGGGGATAACAAGGCACAAGCACGTTTTGACCTGGGACTAATCGTAAACTTACACTGTTTTTGAACAAGGAAACCTCTGTAAAGCTAATTTTCTTTTGTTTTTTACTGAGACTTTACAGGAACTTGAAAGTTTTCCCACTTAACAACCTTGGACACCTGCTAAGTAAAAGGAAGACCGCACTAGGCCTACAAAACCCTGTAGCACAAGGGAGCAAATAGAGAGGGTCAACAAGCACTAAATAAATAGGATAGGAGGGTCAGTTGAAAAATTGAAGGCTTGGGTCCGAAGGGGCGCTAAAACTGTCATTACCTGATTTTTCTGTATTGTGTATACTTCCTGTATAATGAATATGCTCTGCACTTTGTGAGTGTGCAATAATAGACATTGAACAGAGGGCATCTTTAGACATCATAGAAACAGCCTACTACTTTGATTTTATCTCTGCATGGAATCCTTTTCAGGTTGGGAGGTAGAGGCCAACTTATACAGTATTATGATATGATGTGTTCTGCTCCTCATGGGTGTGCAATAATAGACATTGTACAGTGGTTGCTTCCAGTTGTAAGCAATTGGTAGTGACTTGTTTTATTTCCTGGGCCCATTTTATGACAGGAAGATAGACACCACCTTATTTACACTTAGAAAATAACAGGAAATATAAAAAGATGTCTATTATGACACTATTTTAATGTACTGTACATCAGAATAGGCAAAGGTGATGCAGAATCATAATATTGCATACATTATAATGGGAGCTAAAAGTAAATACATGTAAGATATTCTCAAGGCATACATATCTCTCTCGCTATCTATCTATCTATCTATCTACGGTATCTATTCATCTTTATATATATTGCAGAGATCCGACTTGCTGCATGTCTTCTCTGGGCATCCACTTGAGTTACTACCGAACAGCCAAGTGGTAGGCTAGCAACTGAATCTTGCTGTCCTTTTCTGGAGAAATAAATGGTAGAAAAATGGGATGCCTATAGGGGGTGACCCATGAAGAAAGCATTTTTGGGGTTTGTGAATCGGAACTGTAATGTCTTGCCTGGAGTAGGCGTCTTTCACGAATAGGGGTCTTTTTTTTGCTTCCGGCAGGGGTGTGGAATAGGCAAAGGAATGGACACTCTTGCTAGTTGGTACGGACTGTTTTCCTGTGTACTTCTGTAGTGTTTTTTTCTCTCCTTCTTGCCCTTAGCCAACTTGACTGAAGGTTTTGGTTGAAATATCAATTACTGTATATTCTTCACCCTCGACACTGTAGCAGGAGATGGAGCGGCGGTTATCGTGGAGTCTTTGAAATTCCCTGCACCTGTGTTGTAAGCAACAATGAAAGTTGCAACATGAAGCAATGGATATTGCACTATAGGTGTGCTTAGTCAGCAGAGGATACTGACTTACCTAGGTACTTTAACAGGCAGGGAGAATCTTTTATCATTACAATGGAAACTAGCACCGAGTCTAGAGGGATTCATTGGTATGGGGGCAAGTATGAGAGTAGTAGATGGAAATTAGTTGAGAGGAAATGGGAGGTTCTGGCAGAGAGAAGTTATCTATTCTTATACGATGAGAAGCTGGTTTCTTTTTATGTTTCTCCTCTCATCTGTCATCTTTCTTTAGGAGTACCAGACTTCCTTGTTTAATGAACTGATCAGAGCTGGTTCCGCCACTATATGTACTCTCCTGTAAACTCTTCTCAGAAACTACTCAACTGATCCATTTTCTGTACCATATCAAACCTAAGGAGGAGCTTAGCATGATCAAAACAGTTTTTCCATTTTGCAACAGTTTTGCTCAAATTTAGACGCCAATGATAAAAAAAAAAAAAAAAATTACAAGTACTGGTACAGTACATTAAGTATTGTCCAATTACATGCAAAATTACTAACCAATAGCATTAAGCTGGCTGTAATGAAATGTACACACAATATAATTTTATACAATATGTAAAAGTTTTTAGCAGTTATGTACTGATTTTGCTTACAGCTATGTCTATGTGATGATACAATTTTATAAAGATTCTCTATATACTGTACTGGGTAGCATATGTTACTCTATCTATGGTAGTCTCTCCAGGGTTTAATGGGTAAGTACAGTAAATAAAAAAAAAATCTCAGTCATGTTAACTGGGAATATTAATGTTATAATTCAGCTAAATGGTAGGTTTCATGAAGTATCTGAAAACATATGAACAAGTGTATAAAAATGGTTTCCCAGATTTTTAATGCTGACTATTAATGGAAGCCAGGCATAGGCATGTTTAGAGGTTGGGTTGGGTAAGGAGATGACCATTGATTGGCACCATAACCAACTCCAGTAGCAGGCTGGCTTGGGTATGGGGTATTGTGACTGCTGTTTTGCTGGTTAATAATGTCTCCAATCTTCTCAGATTTGATTCGCCTCAAGTGTGCTGTCTTCCTTTTAGATAAGAACTCTGATATAAAGTCTTCCACTTCCTGTCCTTTATCCAAGAATGATTGTACCAGATTCTGAAAAGAAAAAGTGTATTACAAACTGTCAATATGTATCCATTTGTCAACTGTCTTGGCTGCATTAACTTATATTCACAGACCATCCCAGTTATAATGAGTTGGGGGGGGGTGAGAATTTGAAAGGAAACACCATATAGTGTGTTACTCTTATACCTTTTAGATCAGCAGTGATGAGATGTCATCAATGACTCTCTTTTAGAGGTGTTTAATCGGCCTGATATATTAATAAAAAAAAAATGTTTTATAATGTAAGACTGTAAAGTTCTTAGAGCCTTAAATGAAGCAGCAGACATTCAACATTCTATTAAATCTAACAATTATGGTTATGATCACAAAATAGTAAAGTACAGTAATTCACTATGAAAACACCCCTTGATGATTAGTCATTATGGAAAGGAGTCATCTATGAGATAATCCATATTGACAAGAAAATGCAATTGAGTATTCAAAATACATGTGTAATACATGTACTGTACTGTACTATATATTAGCAGACTGCATGGTCTGCCTTATGTGGAAAAACCATGAAAAAATACAGTAACAGTGTTAATGTGATTGCTACAATCTCAGCCAAAAAGATTTTTGCATCTTCCTATAGTTTCCCCATGATGATGATTATCTGAGCACCAAGTGGTCACATGAAATCAATATTGTTCGATATGCAAAACTTCCAACTATGTTACAATTTATATGCTTCATCTAAATATTATTGGCAGTATCATACTGTATACTGTATCTGTGAAAAGAAGAAAATCTTTATAAAATCTTAGAGCTCTGCAAAGAGGTCTATCACATTTATTAGGACACGAAACCTATTAAATTTAGGAGCTGAGGAATAACAAAGACAAATGATCTATTGGCAAAGGCTTCAGGGTTCAGAAAGGGTAGGGGATGTGTGGACCAGATATTTGCATTAAAAGCAACAGTGGAGAAATATATTGGGAAGGGTAGGAAGTTGTACACTGCCTTCATGGACTTGGAGAAAGCATACGATAGGGTTGATAGGAGAGCTATGACAGAGGTGTTGAGGATTTATGGTGTTGAGGGGTCTTTGCTGAAAGGCAGTGAGGCTTTTTATGCAGAGGCAAAAGCATGTGTGCAGGTAGAGGGTGATCTCAGTGAGAGTTTTAATATTAGTGTAGGGCTGAGACGGGTGTATTATGTCACAATAGCTGTTCAATATATATATATATGGATGGTTGTATGAGAGAAATGAAGGCCAAAGTGAATGGCCTGGGGGTGAAGTTAAGGCTGAATGAAGTAAATTGGTCCTTGGTGGCAAGTTTATTTACAGATGACACTGTGCTGATGGCTGAGAGTGAAAGGGAGTTACAGAGGGTGGTGGATGAGTTTCAGTCCGTGTGTAAACAAAGGAAACTGAAGGTAAATGGTGGGAAAAGTAAGGTGATGATATTTGAGAGGGCAGTAACTGAAATGATTGACTTTGCCACACCGTACAGAGTGGGAGTACCAAGTGTGAGATAACTCTAGGGTGAGAGGATGGAGGAAATGAAGGAGTTTAAGTACCTGGGTACATTTCTATGGAAGTATGGAAGGAGAAATTAGGGAGATAGCAGTGAGGGGTAGACAGGTAATAGGATCACTGGGGAGGATTATGAAGGGTAGAAGTGTGAGTATGGAAATGAAAAGGGGAATACGAAATAGTCTAGAATAGGTGCAGTGGAAATGAGTTACTTGAGAGGAGCATGTGGACTTACTAGGTGGGATGGAGAAAGTAATGAGAGTGTGTATGAGAGATGTGGTATGAGTGAGAAGGCAATTGGTATCGAGTGTGGAGTGGTTAAGAGAGTGAAGCGTAATACACTGAGGTGGTTTGGACATTAGAGAGAATGCAAGGTGAGGAGTTTGTAAAGAAGGTGTATGGAAGTGAAGTTGTGGGACCTGGTGTGAGAGGTAGACCTCTGTTTAAATGGCAGAACAGAGTGGAAGAGTATATATGGGAGAGAAATGCGAGGGGCAGAGTAGGGCTTGACTACGTATGGAGGGAGTGTTGGATCAGGGAAAACTGGAGACACTTCTGCCGTGGCCACCCCCTCGGGGGGAGTTCCCAGAGGGAGTGAGGCATCAGAGCTATAGGTAGATAGATAGATTGTACTGCTTTTTTATCATTAAGGGCCATAGAAAGTCATCATGTGTAAAAGACCCTCATTATAATTGGGACCCTCATCTATGTCACAGTTTCTTGGGGGCCCTCACCTGTGTTAAAGGTTTTAAATGAGGGGGCCCCAGGGGTCACTGTCTGAACTCTATGTGGCTAGGCTAGGTTAGTCAGTCATGACGTATGTGCAACATGAGAGCCTTGCACTGCATTTGCTAGCCTATGTCTCTGCTACATGACAAACAAAACAAAAAGAGTACAGTAGATTTTGTTCTTCAGGAGTGCACAGTTTCTTACCTCTGTTTCTTCCTCTGCCTGATGTGCTGCAGTTTGCAAAAGTGCTTGAAGGGTATCACCTGTGTATTGCCCTTCCGATGAATCTGCGGAAACCAAAATATAGATTAGTATCTCGACCGTGATTAATATACAGTTTCACTCACATGTAGCCTACTTGTTTGCACCCATCACATATCAATACTGTACTGTACTGTAGTTGTTGCTGTTATAGCCCTAAATTTATGTAGTCATTAACCCAGCAAACCAAAGAAAACCAGCTAAGTCAATCCGACTGTCTGTCGGATCATTAGGAATAGATGTTGAAGAATATCCTATGCTGTGCAAGTGATGAGCACTTTTAAGTCTGTAACAAAAAATACTTGTGTATGTCACAACATGATGCCAATCTTTAATCGCTCCTGCACATTGCTTGCAAAGATGTGGGCAATAATTTCAAGATTTTGGTGCCTCATCGGATCAGAGACGATTTCTTTCTTCTCTTCATTTGTCCCCCCCCCCCCTCTCGCCCTTTTGTTTCAAAATTTGTCTGGCCTGGTAGTATTTTTCCTTTTTATAACCTATTAATAATTAAGGATTTTAATATTATATTTTACTGAGCAGCTTGATAATATCACCAGCAGTTTCTTATACAATCTATACTCTGCCATGGGTTTAACCTAACCAATTCTCAATTGATTAAATCTTAACAATGTATGATACAGCACGATTACAGATGCCAAATTGCCAATAGAACACTTGGACCACAATAGACCGAAAGCCGCATATGCTGCATATACTGAAAAGTTCTTTGTAACTAATTTTGTCCGAAGACTGTCTCCCGTCGAAACACTCTTTCCGCTCTTTCTATATTATTATACTTTTCGGTTAAATAAATATTCACCACTAAATTCAGTAAATATATATAGGATAGAGCTCGAGTATTTTTAATAAATGTATGATCACAAGAACCTACAAAGCGCATGCCCTCGTTGACGCTCAGCTGTTTCATGTAAACACGAGTCGAGAAGAGACCACACTTCCATACACATTGTACTTTGCATATGACTTACAACGAAAATCACGATATGGAAGACGAAGTTGAAACCAAGAGCAGGGAAAAGAGAGCTGCAAAGCACGACAGTGGAGCAGCAGACTTGGAGAGAGTGACAAACTATGCGGAAGAAAAGGAAATTAAGTCTGATGCAAACATTATATCTGTGATCAACGACGTTAAACGACAAAATGATGCGAATAAGGTTTGTGTCAATTAACTACGGTAACTTTACACTATTACAATTAGTAAATTTTTAGTCTATTGCCGGTATTGTATTTTTCTTGCCACATTCTAACTTAACCTTATAAACCATTTGTTTGGCACATCCGTCGGAAATACCGGGTTTCTTAGATATCTCCCCTCCAAACAATCTTGGGGGGGGGGGGGGTAAGAGCCTGGGATTTTTTTTTTTAACCAGTTCGGTATTTATCTAGTATATTGCCGTTTTGTAGCAGTGTTCCCATATCCGGTTAGGTCCCAGTATTTTGCCCCGGTCCGGTCCTGGTACTTTACCACGGTTAGGTCCCGGTAGCTTGCCCAGGTTAGGTCCCGGTAGTCTGCTGCAGTCTAGGTAAGGTCAGGCTAATTTCAAAATGCCCCATTTGATTATAGGGCTATCTTGGAATTGTGGCATTTCCAAAGAAGTGTCTTAGAAGTGTAAATTAATGGGTTAAGAGGGTAGAAACATCGAAATAGAAAACGGCAATATACTAGATATTACCCAGAAGTCCCCTGAAATTTCCTTACTTTTTGTTTATCATGCAAATTTTTTGTTGTTTTATTAATTTTTTCATCATTGTATTTCGTGGATATCACCTGTTTAGTACAATTCCCCTAACCCAAAAGACATTGGGAAGAGTCTGGGAATCTGGGGTTTTGGGTGGGGGGGAACATATATATATTTGCATTATAGGATTTGATTTAGTAATGATCAGCCATGAATGCTTAAAATTGAAAAATCCAACCCTGTTTTGCCATTTATTGGTGGCCCTACCAGGTGAGTATTAGTTCAGGTTTTCCAGTTTTCATTGAGCATATTTATATACCTGTATCAAGAATTTGGGAACACAAGCCATGTTTCGGCAAAACATTACTTGGATTTTCCAGTATTCAGTCAGCATGTACAGTACAATACAAAACCGAAACCCAGAGCCAAAATTCATCCAAGCTAACCTAAATTGGCCTTAAACAGGAAAGGACTTTCAGTGGTTTGTAAGAATATTACAAAAATTAAAAGAAACACTGTAATACTTATGAAAAACTAAAAAACTTAAAACAGAAGCTGTTGTTCTTCAGAGAAAAGTGTTTCTCTGAAAGAAAAAAAAAAAAAAAAAAAAAAAAAAAAACATAAATAAAGGTCTGTATTTCATATCTCTCTTTTTATTTTACTGTATATTATATTTTTCCATCCTTGGTCCTGGGGCCCCCATCCTTGTCAAACTGCATGCTCTTTTGAAAGCTTGTATTTAAAACCTGCATTTTTATCTGTATCCACAAAGTATATTAATTGTTTATACTGTAAAGTGGTTATTTACACTTTGGTTATATCCATGTGATATTAGATTTACTCTTTACGGGGAAACTCCACTTTTCTCTCAGTTCTTCCTAAAAGTTACAGCATTCCGAGACTATTGATATTGATTCCAAGATATGTTTGTCTGAAATATACAGTAGTTCAACCAAGGAATCTTAAAGATAAAACAGGAGGCACATGCAGGAGTTACTGATTTTATCCCAGTCCATTTTCTGTTTTTCAATGTATGTGAATATACCTTTCTTTGTGATGACCTTGATGTATACATGTCCATATGATATTAATATATATTTTTATGTTTTACAGCTGGCAAAGGAGCAAGAACTGGCTAAGGTGTCTATCAAGAAGGACGATGTTGAACTGATTTGTAGAGAACTGGAAATTTCAAAAAAGGAGGCTGAGAGAGCTCTGCGAGAACATCAAGGAAACTTGCTGGAAACCCTAGTTACACTTACCGACTGATTTACGGAACATTATGCTTATATATAACATTAAATGAAGTGTACTAGTCTGGTGATGTTACTATACCTATTTTCGTATACTGTGAAGTTACTCGAATGCTGATATGGTAGTTGCATCTACTGTACATGTAGACACTGAAGTTATGCCATACAGTGTTGGCTGAATTTTTTATGTAATTTAAACCTATAGCAGGGCATTGCCTAAGGTGTTGTGGGCAGTACTTATAGGGTTTTGGTACCCCTTATATTTCCTTTGTGCTGGCTGTTCCACTACTATTATTATCTTCTCCCTTTTCCTACCATACCTACAGGGTCTTTCAGGCCTAGAGCAGTCTTCTTTCATCCTCAACTCTATATTCTTCAAATGTTCTTCCTTTCCATCTACAGTATTTCCTTCATGCTTGCTTTCCTCCATCTCTACCACCTCGTCCCTTGTCCTACAGGGTTTTCCAAATACAGTATAGGGTGGTTTGCTTTCATCCTCAATTATATTTTTGTCTCCCTTCCCTTTTATTAGAGGGAGGGACTGGGGCCTAATTATTCTTTTATGAAGGAAAAACATCAAGGAAACAAAGTAATCAAATACTGAAAAGGAAATGCAACATAAAAGTCGAGTACGAGAAATTTACACATATGTTAAAACTACCTAAACAATTCAAAGTACAGGAAAAATATGGCTGTAATATGGCAACATCTTCACCACCACTCAATGTTCAGCCAATCAAGTTCCACTTTACATTGGCTCTAGGTTCCTAGTGTTTCATTCATAAAGATACAAGGATTTACTACAAAGAACTGTCAAAATGTTGCCATATACAGCCATAGTTTTCATGCACTTTCTACTTACTCAACTGTACATCAACTTGTATGGTTTTCGAGGTATCAGAGGTCATTATGGATGCCGAGTAGTAAGGTGGATAACATAGGAAAATGGGGCTGCTCAGCCAGACAGCTTGAGGAACTTCAACAACAACATAGGAAAAGGACTGTATGGTATATAAACAACTGTCGGCACAGTAGAGTGTGATGAGAGGATTTGGGTTCCTATGAGGAGCAGGAGGTTGGCAATAGAAATGAAACTGGATATGAAAGAACAAATTGGCTACAGCACACTGGGTCTGGACCCGTTCATGAATATTACCTTTTGCTATGAAAGAAATACGGTTACTGTTGTTGTAGTAAGAGAATCTGCAGTTTATGAAATTGCTCTGTTCAGTAAAGTTTTCTGAAACAGTTATGTTTTGGATGTGTAAAATTATGGAGAAGGAAAAGGTTAAGAATTTCATGGGCTTGAATAGGGGAGTAAATGAGTGTAGCCCATTTTATTGTGTAGTCTGTATCTCCTACCTCTTTAATTCTTTCCATATCTGAGCCAGGAATTCACCACTCCTTTAGAAAAGAGAAATGAGGGTCATGATAATGATAAAAAACTACAGTACATTATTACTTACCAACCTGTCCTTTCAAGGTATTCACCGATTCTGAGAGCTGTGCTGCCTCCTCGTACTTGGCAATCAAATTTTGTTTTGCCTGGAAATTATGAAAGTACTGTAAAGTAACTACAATTATAAATCATCACTATATATTGTATTTTCATATTGAGTTAAAGTACTGTGTTAGTGAAGGAAAAATTTAATACAGGACAGAAAAAGCTTGAAATCGTGAACCAAGTTTCTGAAAAGCCTTAGAATCAAGAAATTTTTTTGCCATGCAAAAACAGAAAAAAAGTGATAATTGGCAAAGTTGCCATGGTGAAACATCCAAAACTGTAACATATGTGTATATTTCGAGTTTAAATCATACATGCCAATAGGTACTCCTATTGCTATTACCACAGCGTTATCACCTAAGTTACTGTGCGGCAGTATTTCTCACTATCTCGCCACAACAATGGATGGTAAGTAATATTCCACTATGTCTGCTTCTTTTAACAAGCCTATGGCTGTCAAGCAACTCCATTCTCAGATATCAGGTAGGAAATCACAAATGATAGTGACACCCTAATAATGCTTAAACTGATAGAAATTTCAGTACAGTAGTGCTTTTTATATCTGTATGAGTGAAAGTGACACATCAATGTAAATATGGTAATGAATATGAGTACATATTTGAAATGAATTGAACTTATACAGTATACTTCAAAAATGCACTTTCAAACACTGATGAACATCCTTCACATCTACATGATCAGAATTGCTTACCAAGTTATTTTGTACCTGTTATACAAAATATCACTTGGTTAAAAGAATGTGAGAATTTGAAATGACTTAAAGGAACAGAGATGCCTCAAAACCAAAAAAGTTGACAAGGTTTTCTCTTCAATCACATGTATTTTGAAATGCCTGGGTAAACTACAATTGACAAATGTGGTGAAATACCGGTACTGTACCTGAGACAGTTTGGGCTCCAGTCCTAGGTTGAATTCAGCCAATGATTTGTTTGAAGCCAATAACATCTCTTGTTGATTTGCCAAGTGCTTCATCTGTGAAATCAAAGTATATCAATATACTGTAGTAGGAAAAGGAAAGAACTGAATTTGTGGTATGATCAGTTGGGAGAGCTGATTTTTTTTTTTTTTTTTTTTTTTAAGAATTATTTAACCACTGACTCTTATATACAGATGTTTCAAACTGCCTTGTCTCTTATCTAACAGATTCCTAACTAGTTATATGTTAAGGATTGCTAACATGTTATGACAGAATGAATCCCACAACAAACTTTCCCACACCCTGCTACAAAGATTCATATAACTGAACTAATATAGTACATACTTGTGGGAGGTCCTTCAGTAATTCTGCCAGTTTTTCATCATTATTGACCAAATCTTGTAGCTCATCTTTACTTAGATGACTGATCAGGCCCAACACAGCTCCATAATCTGGTTCCTCTGACATCATTCCTGTAAACAAAGAAAAGCATTACGATATTCAGTCATAGGCAACAAATACAATGCCATAGAATATAATATTTGATGAAGAGTATAAAAATCCTAAAATAATAGCCTTTTCTATAAAACAAGGAATATTTCCTTAGTTTAATCTGACTGTGTGCATAAAAATGTTTTTTGTATAGTCCTGTGGGTGTTGTTGCACCCATTCAGTCCTAGTCATGTTCAATGCACATAATCTATTATGTCTCTATCGGGTATCCTTCCCCTATATTTTCTGTATGTCAGTGAGGGCTGGTAAGGTTTTCTCAGCCATTCATATAAAAATGGGATGAAGGTCAAAATTTCTCATAATACAATAAAGAAAATAAAACATATGGAGTATTGTGGGAATAAATTGGATATTTATTAAACTTTTTTTCGGTCTAAACCAATGATTAGCTAATCAATAAAATAGGAAATAAAAAATGAATGAAATTTCCTAACACTTCATACTCTAAACTTTTCCCAAATTATTCAATGGACTAACAATGGGTAAATTGTTCGATAATCCTATTGCATTTACGATCGCAATCTGTACTCTTTGAATAAACCACCCATACTCACCAGGTTTACAAATGAACAAATATTCAGCTCAGATTTCCAATGATTGTCTCTTGTGATCTGATTGTTTTGACGTACAGTGACGTAGACGGTACTAGTCACAACATACTCAACCAATGGACAATCTTATATACCGTATCATCTGAAAATATATACCCTTTTGCCTCACAACAGTTAATTATATTAGACAATGGAGTATATTTTGGTTCATTTTGTAAGCAAACTAATAATTATATTCAATATTCAGTTAAAGTTTTTCATTACATTCAGAACCCAGTAGAGGTTGTGAACTTGTGATCAGCTGATGGTTTTGTTGCGGCTTATTTGCCTCACAAATGGAAAGAAAGAGGTTACACAATTACTCCAATAATAGTATCCGGTCCTAATGACTCTGGAGGATATTAAAAAGACAACTTCATGGGCAGTATGACCAAAGGATTTTACTGCAAGAAAATTGGAGTTGCCTACATAAATCTGGCGAGAACTTTCATATTTTGTAAGACATTAAGGGCACATAGTTGTCTTCCTAATGGAGGTCTCTGTGCTCCAGTCACTTCCGTCTATTATCTACAAATCCACAGGTTATCACACAGCCGTGGAATTAGGAAAGAAAGTGAGAAAAGTTATTACGATACCCTAGAAATAACTCCCAAGGCTACACAAGCACAAGTTAGTATATCAGTCATATATTTCTTAAGTGTATAATAATGTTTTCTGATTAATTTGTTTTGTTAATACATTTGAATATTCAGAGTTATTTTAATAACGCTTTGCCTACCAGTACCTTGTAAGTTAGACTTATAGGCTAAATATATTTCTGTAATATAAACATTAAAAACATTAGGTTAGGTCTAGGTTTCCTGGGACTCTTTGAGGTTTATTGCTACACTATATTGTGGACATAATACTTTAACATAATAGACCGTTCTGAAATACTTTTATGGTATTTTTGTCAGAAATTATGCATTTTTCAGATCCATCTGACTAGCCAGCTAGGTTGTGTTGGGGTAGGTGGGTTATAAATTTTAGCAAATAATTTATATTGGATGAAAAGGAGCAAAAAGAGACCTACAAAGGAAAAAAAAAAACTATATCACTAAATTCTCAGTAGTAAAAACATAAGAATATAGAATAATGTGGCAAGCCAGTTGGCCTAGTTCTTGGCAGTCAGCTGCATACATTTTAGATAACACTTATGCTAATGCCAGACGATTAAGAATGTCACAAGGAAACCATCATCAACTCAAGTAAAAAACGTGGTTATACAATATCTGTGAAGTAGGACAACAGATACGGGAAGATATTTTTACATAAAGAATAAGATGGTGCAGTATAAATTTTGTATAGCTTCTTATGATCTCTCAATTTTCAGGTGAAGGATGCATACTACAGGATGTCAAAAGCCTATCATCCTGACCAACTAAAAGTTACGGATGGAAAAGATCCATCCATCAAGTTCCGAGAAATTAGAGAAGCTTATGAAGTTCTGGGTAACTACCATAAAAGGAGAATGTATGACAAGGGTCTGCTGAAATTTACTGTAGCTTCAACTCCATCTGAGGCTGACAAATATTCGTCAAAATTTTATGAGTCAAGGCGCCAGAGAAGTCAAGCACCATCTGCAACAGGCAGAACACCTATATACAATTTTGATGAATGGTCTCAAGCGCATTACGAGACCACTCGACTACGAAAAGAAGAAACTAAACGGCAATATGAAGATTTACTCAAAGAAGAACATAATAGTAGAGAGGAAAAGAAGGCTAACAGTATTGTTGCCATATTTGTAATGTTTGGGTTGGGCCTAGTGTTTCAAGTTTTGTTCACTCATGATACTGATCATGCAAAAACTAAAATCAGATGAATTTCAATGAGATGACACTTGTTACATTAAGGGAGCGTTTGTTCTATTTTACATCGAGAAATTGGAGTGTAGCTTTTCCTCCAAATGATACAACAAAACAGACACCCTCTTTTGTAACAATGTGGTAGTCTGTTTCTTGACATAGTTTGGAGGAATCAGTAGTCCTTGAAGTTGCCCAATACAAATGACACCCTTAACTTTTAAAAATGTCTCTCCTACAGCACTGTATAGTATTTAACTTATGATTTTGTGTAATATATTATGTTAGTGTAGCTGCTGTTAAGGATTATAGGTTTATATTTATAAGTATGTTCAACACTTTTTTCCTACAATACAATCACAATGGACAGGATATCTGTACAGTACTTTCTGTGAGATAGAAGATTTCAGAGATGAAACTTTTTAAAAACCTTCCAACAAGGCTAGCCTATACAGTTGACATGCAACTAAATGAAATGAAATCTTAGTAACCTATGTCTAGTTTATGTACCGTACCATAAACATTCTCCACCTGAATGACAGATGTTGCAGTGTGGACCACCGGCACACGGGGGTGCATTATCCCTTTGCATGCAGCAGTCTAAACTCCCTCCCCCTTTATGGTCCCTTCAGGACTGGTCTCGTGAAAGGTGCGACCCCACTTGTAGCTCTTGTGGTACCGTGGACTGGGGCCCACAGCACTGGCTGTGGGATCAAAGACCTTTCCCCCCCAATCTCCCATGCATTCGGAGGCCCCCAGACTCCCTGGTCCAGTTAGCTCTGGTCCTATCTTCCTGGGATGTGCTTTGGTAGCCCAGGCATATAGGGCCAGCCTCTCCTTTATTTTAATTTGTTTTTTCACTGCGACCAGAGCATACCTCAGCCTAAGTCACTATACAGTATTCCCTTTAGGCTTGTTTTTTTTCAAGAACCTTTCTGTATATATTGTACCATAAAACAAATAAATATAGTACTGTAATTTCTTGTACTGCTGTCTTATTGTTATATAACCCAAATATAACTTTTCATACCCTATTTACATAAGTCCACTGGAAAGTGATTATTATTAAATAACATTCAAATTGTGTTAAAAAATAGCTAATAGGCCTACTGCAATGTATCCTTTAGCACATTGAACCACAAACTGTTAGAATGCTAGTTTCTGACAAGAGAATACAGTACTATGTACAGAATGTTCATGAGCTTCAATATAATTAAAATGGTTGTAAAGCCAGGGTTAAATGGAATATAAAGTTCTTTGATGGCAAATTTACCTGATATTTGTGCATAACATTGTGCTACTGTTAGAGAGTAATAAGGAGCAGCAGAGGGAAGTGGATGAGTCCCAGGATGTCTGTAAAGAGGTATGTGATAAACTCTGCAGTACCCTACAGGCATTATCTTATACAATCACTCAACATATCTTAATTACCATCTAGGAATTCGCCATTTCCTTTTCCCACACACTTCTTTACTGCTCTTGTTTTTTATAACTCGTATTCATGCCACCAAAGTTTTACAAGTTATCCATTATGACAGTGTAGCTATGAACAGTGCCTCATGCAATTCTCTCATACCTTCATAACCTTGTTGTTTTAATAATTTTTGCTTTCTGTAAAGGTCAGTGAATTACAGCAAGACCCCCACTGAATTTTGAACATGTAAACAGTAATCTAACAATGAGAGAGAGGAGTTAATAGAAAGAAGGAGACCAGCTGCAAATGATATAAAATAGGAAAAATCAGACACACAGACATGCCATGCGCTTTGGTACACCTTAGCCCTGCAGGCTACCACTCGATACTCACAGTCTTCACAGACTGACTCCAGTAGTAGCAGCAGCCAATATCTTCGTCCTAGTTCTCCCATAATCCCAGGAAAGTCACTAAACTTGTGATAACCGAGCCATGCACAACCTGTCCGAACTGGCCATTTACCACTCTACCTGAACCTCGATCACCACTTGTGACTATATACTGAGTTGTAAAAGTAATTGTGACAACTGCCAGGCTACATACAGCTTGGTGGAGGTTTTCGGGATCACCATTATCAAATTTTCACTCCGTTCTGACATGTACACACAAGATTTTTTAATGGTTTGCAAAGGGTGCAATATATATAAATTATTATATACTGTATTGTACATATTTTTTTCCGAGCACGCTCTTA
Source organism: Petrolisthes cinctipes (assembly GCA_033782935.1). NCBI lineage: Eukaryota > Metazoa > Arthropoda > Malacostraca > Decapoda > Porcellanidae > Petrolisthes > Petrolisthes cinctipes. Next base: position 100,176 of record JAWQEG010002196.1, on the reverse strand, counting down.
TAGTGTGCCACTGCCTCCCTATATATATATATATATATATATATATATATATATATATATATATTGCCACGAGGGTCGAGGCAATGGCACACTAATAGAGCGTGCTCGGATATAATATGTACAGTATAATACTCGCAGGAATAGTAAAGAGCGTCAGGTGCGTCACCTGAGTCAGATAACTGTACCGTGGCATATCTTTGTGTCCCGTTAATGTATGTGTACAAAGAAAATCCATCTAAGCAAGTCTCGTTTTACGACAAAAAATATAATAACGTGTGCCGTCACAGTGCCGATGTGGACAACTGTGGTAAGAGACATCGCCTTTCTGGGATGAATAACCTCGTTAAATTGTTTATGATAATCAACGTATTGCTTGCTCGATCGGGCCGCATGAAAATCCGAGGGGATCAGCATATTCATAGGGTGTAAAGGTCATTTCGAATGTACTGTGGCTGTCTAATAGCTTTCTCGCCAACGCTTCAGTAAAGGAAGTAGGATGATCGAAGCTCCCTAGGTAGGGTGGTTCCGTTAACTACTATAATGGCACTCAAGTAGCATGACAACATCAAGGGCTTACGCAGAAAAACAAAACAAAACAAAATTTACCAAATTTTCATTTATTATGTGATGAATATTACTCGTACACATCTATCATATTCATTTATGAAATTATATTTGTACATGTAGCAGATTATTTTAATCAATTAAACATTATCCAACACATATTTCAGTTGAAGTTAAACTCCGTTCCTACTATAACATTCGGTGCACTAAACAGTAATACCAAATAATAAGTAACGGTTGATACAGTTATTGATAATGCCCTAAGGAGCCCAAAAGTGCAGTGGGGATGCGGAAGTAGGCTTACACCCAGTTACAGTTCTTTTGATAGGTCTGGAATACCTCGTCTGCGGCGCCCTTGCACATACTTGAGGAGTGAATTTAACAAATACCAGAGGCGGTCTGTGATATTAAACACTTCCCTGCCCAACAGTTCGCCGATGTTCCACATTTCTTGCCAGATGAAGGTAAGTGCGTTCACCTTGGTGGCCTCGTAGTGGACAGTGGAAACGTCAACGGAAGATTCTGTCCCCACACGTTTGCTGGCTTCAGTGGTGGTCGAGGATGGATGAAAGTCCTGCAGCTCTTCGTTGTTCACTTCCTCTATAAGATGCACCTTGTCTGGGTCAGCCACAAACCGCGACGACTTTACAGGATACTGCTGGGAATTTATACGGCTGCTGAACTGATTGTCTGGCAAAATACCGAAAGCTTTCTTGCTACCCTCTTCTCCAACTGCCACTGGTGACATTATCGTGGCCATCAGAGGATCTTTTTGGAGGGTGCTGTCAAGATCCTCAGTATCGGGAACATAACCTTTCTTCAAATATAATTCCCATACTCTTGTTTGTTCTTCCTCGGACAGGTCATAGGCGTTATTGTTGACGTATACGAGTTTACGGTCATCTCGCTCCTGTGGCTGGTTGTACGAGGAGTAATAGCGTTGAGAGTCTTTGCTACCATCATTTAGATGTAGTTGTGAGGCGTGTTTATCACCAGCAGCATTTGACACCAGCACCAACACCAGAAAGTGTGTAGTTAGTCGATAACAACTCATTTCCCCGTTGTTAGACTGAACTCAATCATATAATGGGGCACTAACTATATTGTAGTAACTGTTCACTTCTAACCTATATGTTACTTGCTATGTGTAACTAGCGCATATAGGCCGACCCCCCTGTAGAAAATTCTCTCAGAGGATGATGCGACTGGGAACAAAGATTTGTGTTCTTGTCACTGGTTACAGAATTCAATGTATTGTATGACACGTTCACTCAGCGCTGCAGTCGCGGCCACTGTGACCGTATACACTCGTACAGCCTGCTAACCATTCCCCCTCCCCTTCCCTTCCTTTCCCCAACACCAGTCCCACTCCCTCAGCACTCGCCTCACGCAATCTCTCCCAGCTCATGCTAATACCACACCCACCCTGCCCACATTAACAGCTGCTCATTTTTACAATACAGTCCTTTTCCTCAAAAGTACCTCATCACTACCTTTCACTCTTCATGGATTCTCTTGTTGATACAGAACCACTTCTTATACCCAGTGCTAGGACTATTCCATGTTCTACAAAATACGAGAAGTAATTCTAGCCTACAATAATCTTTGATGAGTGTGACCCACATAAGCACGAATAACAGGACGGCTTGGTTGATTTCGTTGTGGTCATGAGGTGAGTGGTCTCGCTAGCACGGACTAACGGTGTTGTGGGGGTAGGCAGCAAATGTCACTGTCACCCCGCTCCTTTCCCTCTCTCTCCTCTCCTCTACCACTGCAACTACTCAAAATATATTGGTGTTCATCTTCACAACCTCAGTATGGTATATTTTATATGCGTGTAATGCATGTGGTATCCATTAGCTGTATCAGTTTCGATCCTGCACTACGAACTATTGATGTTTCTGCTTTGACGCGTATACATCTCAATGATATTCAACTTTCCTCATCGTCATCTTTGTTTTACCATTTTTGTAGTTTAAAAATATTTTAGGATTTCTTAGTTCAGAGTTACTTTATAAACTGCTCAAGACGTTTCCCGTTGTTTATTGTATAAGTGATTGGAGGATGAAAGAAGACTGCCCTAGGTCTGGAGTAGCCTACCCTGTAGACGAGGGAGGCGGGTCAGCAAGCACAGGGACATTTGATGAATTGAAAGGGAGTGGCTGGGCTTGAAGGGGCGCCAAATCCTTGCTCACACCACCAAAGGCAACATTTCCCCCAAGAGTTGAGGGGGTACTACAAGCAATAAGGAAATGGAAGTAAAGGATTGGATTGTTGAAGAATCAAGAGCGTGGCTCGGGACTGAATGTGTACTAAAACCCATTAGTGAATTACATACAGCAACATCCATTTGTAACGAGCACAGCATCCGGTGGGATAGGTGAAATGTGGCAAGACTGTGTGTACATAGCGACCATGACGTGCATACTATAACAAAGTGAAGTCTTAACTTACTATTTACCACGAGTAAATAGCTGTGCCACACTTTGCAAAACCACTAAAGGCAATTGTGCATCACCACAATTTACAAGGCACCTTATTGATGGGATGTTCCCTTACCGTCATTGCTCAGGTCTGTCCCACTGCCCCCTATACAAACCTAGCCCAATTTCTTTTTGTAGTCCTTTCTGACTTTAACCTTCGCAAATCCTCTACATAACTTCTCCCATGCTATGGAGCCCCTTCAGACCCCCAAAACTACTTGTATATTTTTTAACTACCTACCTATTTTCCCCCGTGTTGACTGACCCATCTCTTTCCCCCACTCTCGTCTTACAAGGTTTTTCAGAACGAGGACTATCTTCATTCATCCTCAATCATAAAGGAAGCCTCATTAACCTCTAAGCTTATACTGTAATTCTGGGATCTGCTTTCGGCACCAGCTGCAATTCAGGACCGATAATTCAACTTCCACCAATACAAATCTTTCCTATTAGACAAGTTTGAATTTACACACCTGAAATGAGAATTTCCGTCTTGCATGTCCAAAATGTACAGTACCATGCACAGGTCACCCGTCAATGGTGAAAAATACATATACAATATATAAACTCTAAAGACAAGCCTTACAAGTTAGTGGGAAAATGTGGTCTATAATTTTTCTAGAAAAGTACAAAATTACCAAATTCAATGACATTTGGGTTCTGTATGCCTACATCAACTTGTCATCAAGTAATTTGTAATAAATGGTGATGGGGAAAAAAGCAAAAAAAAAAAGGTGTCGTTGGCAACTGTAAATAGTGAAAATAAATAGTTCTGCACGTAAAGGTATTACATTATATATAAGCAAACCATACAGCCATAAATGTACACATTTTCATGGCTCTACCAGTTACAAATGGGCAAGAAATAGAGGGGAGAAACTTGGGCATAGAATAAGTGAAAAGGAAACAAAATAGAAATAGAAGACCGAGAAAATGTATTATGGAGATGTAAAGGAGCATGTGATCAAATGTAAAGTACCAAGAGTCGCGAAGGTCGAAGGTACGGGTATACCCGTGTCTTCCCGTCGACGATTTTTTCCAAAATTATCCAAAACTACTGAGAGAAGATAGATATGATGAACTGAAAACATCAGATATTTGAAATGTTGCAAAGTAATTACTTTTGTTTCAGGGAATTATGTGCAAGTTATTTATAACACGAATTCCTCCATGAATTTGTGGTAATCCGGGGAAGGAAGTTTTGCTTGTCATCGAGTGATCGCCATCTGCCAGTTTTCAGTGACATTTTCAATTAATAGGTAGGATATATTGCATTCATCATGATAATACAAATTTTCTAGAGTGAGCACATCACCCAAGACTATTAAAGGTGAAATAGAGTTGAAATGAGTATGATCTTATCCTTATTATTAGGCTACTTACCCGCTCTGACTTTCACCCCAGCCCCCCCACCTCCTGTCACTTGAATAATTTATTGTTTAATTTTATAACAATACTTTGCCATACTATGCAATTTACAGGACATATATGTAAATAACAAAATAATAATAGTTTTACACAGATTGAGAGCTATTGGGTATTCATTTAACTAAAAAATGCACAATAATATTGGCAATACAGATAATCTATAAATATCACCGGTCATCCTAATGATTATCCTATCCTCCCTTCAGTTGTTTAACAAACGTTAGATGGGGAGGGTGTCCCCTGCGCTTCTGCTGCCAGAACTCTTACTAAACTATGCTCTATTTTTTATATTATTCGAGTGGCTATTGAAATCTCTCTATCTATATAAAACAGCATTATAATTTCGTTATTTACATTTATGTTGTGTAAATTATTTAGTATGGCAATGTATTATTATAAAATTAAGCAATAAACAATAAATTACTCCAAGTACGGGCTATTGAAGGAGTCTGCAGTCGTTGAACTGATGCATTCTAGCATAACAATATGCAGGAAGCAAGAACACTTACCCCAATAGGGAAACTTTTCATGTAAATTAATGGCTAGACATATTTGTTATACATGAAGAGGACACAAGGATGGAACATAAAAAAATATTAAGAACTATCAAGCACCAAGAACCATTAATTTTAACACTGCCAATCCATTTCCACGGTCCTTAAGTCCACGCTCAATAGAGAGTATCTCACCCACTTTCCATACAAAGGACTATAAGAAAATAATCAATAATAAAAAAAAAATTGTATTTCATGCAAATCAAATGGTTGTAACAGAATAAGGATGTACAGTAATATAAAACTCCACAAAGGAATGTGTAATGAGTAATGACCAATACTGAATGTGTACCTATCATCAAGCAAGCACCCATCATTGAAAGACTAGAATTCTGCCTGCAAAGGTATAGAGAAGCCTGGACACAGCAAGGCTTCTCTTACAGCTGCAGCACACCAGAGTGATGGGCACCTACTGATCATCTAACACCACCAATCATACTGGGAACTTAAAATATTTTAATGCCCAATCACAATCTTGTAGATTCTCATTCACTCACACACACAAAAATATTGATACAATCTACACATACAAAGCTTGTGGCCAACTTAAAATTAATTTCAATGGTAAGATAAAGATCTAACAAGAGTTTAACTCCTACTGCTCATTTTATATTTCTACAATTTCTTTATAAGAACATTTTTGAAAGCATGACTAAATTTATTTTTCATTATTAAATAACTCAACTACAATAAAAAAATAAAAATAAAAAGTAGAAAAATTTGAATGTCCATGAATATATTAACTAAGCAGGCAGCATGTTGGTGGCCAGAGCCATATTCCAGGTTACTGGGCCCTTAACAATTATGTGAGAGAGTCCATCTTTTATACGTAAGAAATGTCTTTTAAAATCTAAGCCACATCCCTTAGATAACCTAAAGTCCACCAAAATGTGTTGACCCATGTCCAGTACACTTGCCTTCAACACCAGCTGGGCACCACGACGGTCAACAGTAGTCACCGTTAGCTGAAATAGTTAAAAACTTGTTAGCTAGGATACTTTAAGATGACGATATAATGCACTTCACTTACCCTGGCATTTGTTACACATACATCCGACTGTTAAGTTTATTATTTTTGTTTTTCATGATAAAACCTCCAATGTCTGAAATCTTAAGACTTGTCAAGCTTGAAATGGAGTTAACACTACAACTGGGAGAGGTAGCAGAATATAAGGGGGAAATAATTAGTAGTCAAGACTTGGCTTGACATGATAAAGTTGAAAGTGGCGGCAGAGTGCACCAGAAGGTGACCACACTCATTGCCTGGAACCCCATTGTGGATGAGGACCAGTAGAAGACAGACTTACATTTTCTACATAATTAAAATTTCCCACCGACATCGACATCAGGTATGGAACCTTTGTAACCGTTAAGTAAATACTATACTTTGCCACTGTTCATCCTGAGCAATGGACAGAAACATACAATACTTTCCTATATGTTAACTTACAACATTTGGAGTGTGGCAACGATGACTGTAATTAAGCTTGTTAAATAGTGTCTCCAGGTGAGTAATGGTGTCTTCAAGAGTAGTTCTCACCAAAACCCTGGTCATTCTCTTAACCAATCGCTGTAGTGGTGTTTGACTTGCTTGAGTGCCTTGAGTTAACTGAGATGACAACAAGAGCTGATCTGGTTGTGCAGGCTGGGAGAAGCTCATTCTTCCCACGTCCATATTACCCTCCCCCTAAAAAATATTAATAGTTACTATCAAAAACACACTTAACATATTATATACATATTTTTAAGTGGAATATCATCCATAATTATTACTGTCCAATATTCAGATAAAAAAAATACAAACCAATAGAGCATCCATAACTGGGGGCCCAGGCGCTTCTGGCTGAGAGCATGCCATGCGAGTGGAAAAATCATCTACAGAGAAAGCAGTGTTTGCTCGTTCCAGTTCACTGCACACCCTCTTGCTAGTCGGTGTCATGTTCTCATTTGATACACTGCGCATAAATCCTGAAACAAATTAAAAAAAATTTATAGAATAACATCCTGTAACATCTAATTAATCCATAACATTATAAAACTCCTTACCAACAAAAATATTCGGATGCTTCTGAGAAAAGCAATGCCCCATGGTGTTCCAGCTGTATGACTTTAATTCCCTCATACAGCTAGATCACCAAAGATATTGCCAATCTCATTAATGGTTGATATGTCCTGAAACTTGTTCCGTTGTATGGAATATGAGGTAGCAGACTGGGCACTCTTGGACTTCATTTTTCCAACATTATAGATAAATTTCTTCACTTCAAGATGCCTTTGTCTACCTCTATGCTTTGGTAATCTAGCTTTATGGATTCAAAGCTCCCATCATAATGCCAAACCACCAAAGCAAAGCCATAGACTAATGTAATAAGCTATAGAAAATTCTGATGCAACTACAGTCATCAAAACATTGCCAAAATTAGTTGAATCAATTCTACTACATTTTACATTCTTCCTAGAAGAACTAAAGTTAACTAATGACTTTTAAATAGAAGGCCGAATACAAAAGTTACCTTTTAAGCAATCCTATACATTTTCAGTTTGTTTTGTCCAATATGGTGATGTGAGAGAGCAAGACCACAGATACCGTGAAACTCTGCACTCAAAACACAATGCAGAGTCACATAGTACCTGAGACCTATACTCACCAATATTTGTCTTATGGAATGTATCATACCTGTCCCATTCATATAAAGTAAAACTAGAGTAGAGGCTTCCTCCTCATTATCATACAGATTTCTATATTATACATTTGCAGCACTTCCCACAGCCTCTCCCATCCACTTTTATAAACCTTCTAAAAATCCATTTGGACAATAAACAATTATCTATTATACTCAAGCTTTCTCCAACTACCTCACAGAAATGCTATAGACTAATGTAGAAAGCCATGGAAAAATCTGATGAATCTACAGCCATCAAATTTTTTCCAAACTTAAGTAGTTTTTCCTACATTTTACACAAAAATTTCTACAAGCATTTACATTATCACAAGACTTCCTGTATGAAGGCAATAATATATATAATAATGATACATAAAAGTTTCTTCTTTATGAATATTGTACATTAAACTATTGGAGAAGTACAAAAATCAGTCACCCATTAAATACGTTGACATCATCATCACACACAGGAAATAATGTACCATATTCTTTATTCCAGTCTTCTGGTAACCTTTCAGTCTTCAATACCTATTCCCCTACATAATTCCCAAATATTATCCAAATAAACCTCTAGTGGTGCTAAAATTTCTCAATTTTCTGACCCGAGTGTTTGGAAACATTTAAATTATGACAAGAATTTACAGACTATTAATAATTATCATGCATCACGTTCCTGAAAGTAATCCTGCAGCTTGTCCAAAGGAGAGGTATGTTGGCCGTGTGGAGGGTGCAACAATACCAGCACTTCAGTGAATGTTTTCAGTAGACATCAGACTCCTTGTGCACCACTACTGTTGGGATTTATGGTACTAGCCTGGAATCTGCTGAGATCCCATTTTAAGGTTTCTTCAATATTGAGCACAAACCCAACTTACAATTAAGAATCCTAATGCACTAACCTGTGTTCTTATGGAAGTTCTTGTTAAACCACTGATGAGCCTTGACTTGGTTAATGGTTGCTCTGTGCTTCGGTACAGTATTCAGCACCTATAAAGGTATACAGCCCTTTCAAACCAATTTCTACCAAGCAAAATTCTTTCAGTACACAATTTATAAACTGCACGGTATGCTTTGAGAAAACATTACTGGATAACCATTACAATCTGTATCCTAACTCCAATCATTACTGTACTCATATTGTGATTTAGTGTGCATGAGGTTAGGAAGGAATAAACTTTTGTGAGAAAGCTTAAAAAAAAAAAAAAAAAAAAAAAAAAAAAAAAAAAAAAAAATCTATTATTTTGTAGCCTCTATAGTATATACACTCTAAGCAACATAATTGCACATTCACAGCATGTTCCACCAAAACTAAAAACCATTTACTTTTCTTATTAGATTAAAATTTCATTGCCCATCCAACCAAACTGAAAACATAATCTGGGCTTCTTACCCAAGTAGGTGGATGTAACTAGTATCAACACAATCGTAACACCATACAAGACAGAGTTCATTCCAACTTTTCTAACAACATATTATACATGCTTGGCATGACCTGTGTTAAAGGCTACTAAAATACTCTCCATATATAGGCAGGCAGGTCCCTTTACTAAAGAAACAAATGACATGACAGCAATTTTAAACTTACTTTTTTTTTTTTTTAGTTTTTTTTTTCAAGCTTAAATGATTTTTTGTATTATTTGCTAGCCATTGTAACTTATCCACAATGACAACTAAACGAACGCTGACTTAACAGGTTTTCATTTCCAAAATGAAAGACAATTTTCAATAAAATATAACTGCTTTTAGGATACATAAATGAAAAATAATTATGACATACCTTCCTCAGAAGAGAAAGGGCTAAATTCTCTATCTTAGTCCACGGTGTGGTTGTGAACAACCTGCAATCTTTATCCTTCCATGCTGTGTATTCAGGGCATGAGAATGTTGGTTCATCCCATGGTAGTTCTGTAATATACATCCCAACATGAGTATAATTGCACACAAGCTGAAATAAGGAAAATTTCATGGATGTCAACCTTGTGAATTACATGTGAATCACATTAGTTGAAGATTTACCCTGCAGCAAAGCGTCAAAATTGAATGACTCTTCCATTAGTAATCACCAATGTGAGGAGGAAAGAAAACACTACCAACTTGCAACATTCAAACACTACACCTCCCATTGGCAGAAACCCAGACAGTCCAACAACAGCTTCCTGCATTTGTCTTCCTTGAGTTTTACAGATGATGTATAATTTGTATGGCTTTTAAACTGTTTCATAAATTACTCCTTCAGGAGACATTGGTTACTAGACCATGCCCCGTATGAAAGTTGAAAGATGTAACATGGTCATTTTAGGTGGGTAATGACAGCAGTTTTTAAATTTGCGCTAGTTTTTAAAGCTAGTTTCGGTCTGGCAACTGTGATGGTGGCAGCCAGGGAAGTGCTACAGCCATCCCAGCCACCATCAGTCAGTCTTACTCGAACAGTGATGGTAGGACATATTTTCATCACTCCTCTTTTCCTGTAATTACCATATATGTACATAAATACGACAGTGACATTTTATTTCATATTGTGTTGAAAAATGTGATTCTGACATGTTTTATAACAAAATTAGTGTGTGAAAACGTACTTAGATACGTAAATATAGTGTAAAAGTGAATTTTGAGTTATTGTGAGGTGGCTCCCCATCATACAGATGTCGCTTTACATCAGGAGACAGCAAAAGGTTTGTATTTGAATATCCTGTATAATTTATTTATGTAGCATGAGTGGTTTACAAGGTATTAGCCATTAAATGAGTTGTTTACATGGTGACCGCGAGTGCAGAGAGAGGCCCGCAGTAGATAAGGCCCACGGCTTAATTGGTTAACATGCTTGGTTTGGCTGGCAACACTAAGGGTGAGAGCCGAGGGACTCCTCAGAGTTCAGCCAGCCACTACCAGTCAGTGTGACAAGAGCAGTGAGGGTGGGAGGCTGTATTTTCAGCACTCCGCTTTTCCTGTAATTACCATTAATGTATGTAAAAACGAGTAACATTATATATCATAATTTTGTGTTGAAAATAGTGATTCTGGCATGTTTTTTTTTTAACTAAATCAGAACGTGAAGACATACTCAGATATGTAAATAGTGTAAAAATGAATTCGGAGTTGCAGTCATTCTGAGCTGGCCATTTAGTCTTCACAAGTATATCAAAATACAGTGAAAGGTTTGTACTTCAATATCCTGTATCATTTACTCGTGTAGCGTGAGTGGTTTGCACGCTATTAGCCGTCAAATTTGTTGCTTACATAGTGAGTGCGAGTGCAGGATAAAGGCCCGCAATACAGAGCGGGCAAGCTCCACACACCCGTGTTTAAGTGGTTAATTGCACTTGCTACTGCACATGCAAATTCAAGAGTCATTTTATATTCTCCAATTACCCACCTTGGCTTTTGTTTTTACAATAGCCGTAAATTGTCGCCAACAATTAAAATTAACTAGCCGGGCCTGGCGGCAGGCTTGCTTGCTGGCGGCCTCGGAGGTCAACAGGACTATGCTAAAAACATTCCTCGTGAAAAGTTACATCTATGGTCCAATTTTGTTGCAGTTTGGTCCACTAGAACGGACATAGCCACAGTCATATATATTAGTATTGTACTGCCGAGCGGTGTTATGGTGATATGAAAATTAAGACTTAAGGCAGGTCATCTCCATCTGACTTGGAGGTCAGGAAGGGAAATACCTATCCTGAGGACTGAACTAAATAGGGGCTGAGGCACTCCGAGGGGCTGAGATAGCACTGGAGCTATACTGTAGGGCTGAACTGAGGATCCAATTTTTACTCTCTTGTGACAGTGATTTAAACCAGACGAGATAGGGCGTAAAGAGAGATGCAATCACCACAAGACAGGCAGTGAGGGAGACATCTTGGTGGGTGTTGGAATGCAACCAGTGTGTGACAGACCGGGATATTATACAACCCGGAATACATAAATAACAAAGCCTAAACTAGTAGTAAATAAAGGAGTAAGGTGACTAAAACTGAGATAACCAGTGGATACTGAGTTGATACTAATAGCATAGTGATATATAATGATAAAATGTATTTGATGTTTGATATTACCGGTTCTGTTTAACAGGTTTTGACCCAATTCCAAACTAGTTCCAATAAATACAAGATTGGTGTCAACCTGACGGGTTTCATTCTACCTGATCTACCCAATCGCATGAGTGGCGTTAAAAGTATAGATTCAACTAGCATAAACATCATACATCTGGCATGTACTGGATGTCATATTGCTTGGTAGGCTGGTACAGTAGTTATACTATAGCTTAACGGAGTAAGTGGTGAGTCAGGTCTAGTGAATGAGCGGAGAATAAAGTGACTGGGTTAAAAGTAGTGAGGGTTGTACAGTATATAATTTAGTAGTGCAATACAGGTATGTAATAATTTACTAACTAAATATTTTTATATACCTAACGACACAGAGGATTCCGACGGTTCAGCCTCATGACTGTCAACCCAGTATGCTATAAAAATAGGCATTGGCCTTGAGAAGGTGCAATCCCAACAAGCTCCCTACCTACCATACAGGGTTCCTGACCTGGGTGGTGGTGGCTTCTCCTTTCCACATCCTTTGCTGGGGTTTGAGTTAATACACACATCTCTCCTTTTGTTTCCATTATCCATAAGAAATACCTCAGCCAAGTAACTGATAGATCTGACCTTTATATTTTATACATTACAAAACACCATACCTGCCAATAACACAAACAACCCTTCATAAGGGCCATATGGGAAAGCCCGGACCAGGCCAAGGCCTTCCTTAGGGACTTGTGGTTGCTTGGCCAAACCACCACCAAGTCACAAGCCAACCACTTAGCCACCTCCCCTCTAAGAACAATTTTGATACAATACAGTGCGGAAAGGAGGAAGTGTAAGAACAAAACCCACTTACCACTGAAGAAACCATAGGTGAACTGAGTTTCAGCCCTGACTTTGGTAATCTAGCTTTATGATGTCTATCATCTCTCACACAGCTAGATCACCAAAGACGAGGCAGAAACGGCTTCCTGCAGCTAAGCATGATGATCAAGAAATGAAGTAACAGATCAGCTCCTCTCACAAAAAAATGTTCGTGCCAGCACTGCCAGACCCGTGACACATGATGTGCTTTTGGGGTGACATGGCTTGTATATATATATTTTGCCCATTCTCAAGTTATATAGAAACCTAGGTGTAAACTCTTGCATTGCAGCCCGTATACATTTAATGCATGCAGATAATTGACTAGTATCATTGTATGCATATCATCTGTATCTCCCACTTTGATTTTTAACCCCCACCACTAGACAACTACCACATTCATACCCTGCAACTCACCACCTGCCAGAAGAGCCACGAGAACAACCCCACACGACCAAATATCTGCAGCTTCAGCACTGTAGGGTCGCAGCAGGACTTCTGGTGCCATATAGGGCTTTGTGCCACACTGACGTTCCAGGCAGCGCTCCTGTCATTAGTAAAGAATATTCAGCAAGCTTTATACTGTACATTGTGCTAAGATGCATCATTATCCCAAAAGTCAGCTCATATTTTAAGAAGAAAGTTATTGTGGTCCTACATACAGTATCTATATAATGATATGGGGAAGTGATGCAGGGACTGATTACTTTGTAAAAGCTTATCTCTTGGTCCAGCTAAGATAGGCAAAATAGTAGGCAAAATGCAAGTGGTGGATGAAACAAATCTCAAATATTCAGGTTTGGCTACGAACTACAAACAAAACCATCAGTATCTTCTGTTTTACTGAGTGGGATAAAACTGTACCCAAAAGCTGGTTAACACAGCATTTGATGTGTCATATACAGCCATGGAATTAATATCTGGCAGTTTAGTAGAAAGCATAACTTTATTGTACAATGCTCTCATAACCATTACTACCAGTTAAATAATTGTTATTGATGTAATTAATTTACCATTCAGTACAAATTGATCATAATCATAAAAAGAAAATCTTGAAACCCTGCTCATACTGTTACCCTTCACCACTAGATTAACATGAAATGACGAGCCTTGACCTACAGTTGAGTATTCAAGATATGAAAGGTAGATTATTTACAGATGTAAATGACAAGAGAACAAAAGAGAAGGAACACTTTAAAAATATTTAAAAGGAATGACCATGGAGGGAATGTGGAAACTTAAATTATTTGATCTTGGAGAAAGCCTGAGACCACCTAGAAAGAATAAAGACCTCTGTGGCAGATACAAAGTATTCAAGGCCAAAGCACTACTAAAGATACCATCTTTGGTAGTGCTTAGGATAAGAATCTGATGTACGAGTTAAGGTTGGAGGATTGTAACTATTCACAAAGACCTGCCTGTGTACATTGTCAACCTACTACTGTAACAAAGAAAAGCAAATTTCAATAGGGGAGACGGTTAAACCGAAGGAAAATTATAAAGTACACACCTTTCCCTGAAATCTGAATAAAGTTGCCATGCCAAAGTCGGTTATTTTCAGGTGGTCATTTTCATCTAGCAACAAATTTTCAGGCTTCAAATCCCTGTGAGTAACTCCTCTGCTATGCAAATATTCCTAAAAAAAAAATAAAAAAAAATAAATAAACAAATAAAATAAAAATTAGTTGCTCATGAAAAAAACACATTAATAAGTATTGCACTTCGGACAATATTTCAAATATCAGTTAAAAACACTGGATACATTATTAACCCTTAAACCGCGGGTGACGAGAATTCTCGTCACCAGCAACATGTGTGGAGGATCGTGGGTTACGATAATTCTTGTCAAAGCAGTTTTTAAACAAGCTAGTTTTGGGCTGGCAACACTGAGGGTGAGAGCCAAGGAACTACCCCCTGGCCCCAGCCCAGCCAGCCACCTCCACTCAGTTTGACTAGAGCAGTGAGAGTGGGAGGACATATTTTCATCACCCCTCTATTCTGCTAATTACCATATATGTACGTAAAACCAACAGTGACATTATATTACATATTGTGTAGAAGAATGTGATTCTGGTATGTTATATAACAAAATAAAAAAAGTGTGAAAACGCACTTAGATACGTAAATGGTGTAAATATTGAGTTGTCATTCTGAGCTGGCTACCCATCCTGAAGATGTCCATACCGTACAGTCTTCACAAGTACATCAGGAGACAGCTAAAGGTTTGTACTTCAATATCCTGTATCATTTATTTATGTAGCGTGATTGGTTTACAAGCAATTTGCCATCAAATGTGTTGTTTATATAGTGACCAGGAGTGCGGGAGAAAGGCCCGTGCGAGAGCTTCCACAGTAGATATGGCCCATTGCTAAGTGGTTAAGCCATAATAATGTAAAAATGAAAATACTTACCATTGACAGCTGCCTGGAGAGATTATGAAAGTCAAGGAGCCTTGGTACACCTGGTGCATGATATCCTTCTACATGCATCCTGGTAATACCAAAGACCTCAACCCCATTACAAGGCAATTTTCTTGTTCAAGACAAATATATACCTTTGAACTTTGCCATAAAAATTTACAAATAACTATCACTGATAATTAAGTGAATTTTGTACAGCATTGAATTTAACCTTCAAAGGTGCATAGTAGGTTTACTTCTACTAAAAAATTTATGCCATTACAATGATTGGAAGCTGAATCAAAAAGTATGACTAAGGATTGGTAAAACAGGGAAGTGGTAAGGCAACAATGGATGAAATGATGCTGCTTAGCCAGGACATAAAGACTTTAATGTACGCCTCTCATCCAATGTTATTGTACAGGTCTGTGCCACAGGCCACAGCTATGATTTTTTTCTGCAGGGAGACTGCCCACAAACAAGGATACTCCAATTATACATGAATATACTATTGTTTCCACAGAATCCAACACAAATATCTGATTGTGCTGTATCTACTTTGGGAATTTATCTTTGGGAGTCTAGTGAAGAGCAGGATAATTTCACTTTACTCTACAAAACTCTCCCAATATACATAAAAGTTCACCTCAGGCATCATCTAGCTATAAAATATATTGCAATAAAATTATATTTTGAAACTACTCACCACACCGGTGATCAGTTCTCGAAAATACTTCTGGGCCTGGTGTGGTGCCATGCCAGTGTCTGGCTCAATGCGATCAAAAAGTTCCCCACCGGCAGCATACTCCAGGAACATGTACTGCATTGAATCCTCTCGACGACTTCCTAAAACATATCAAGACCATGTTCTATTAATTATTGCTGTGGTCAGGACAAGTAATCTGACAGTAGGATTCCTATCAGTGGCCATAATAATTTTATTATTCGTTCATTATTCAGGTTTCAAAATAAAATGATAACCCTGCAGTCATGACAGTACTGTACTACCTACCAAAAAATTTGATGACATGTGGATGCTTCAACATGCGGTGTAGACATATCTCTTTCCGTACTGCTTCTGCTGCATCAGGGTGTTTCACTAGATCAACCATTTTCATTGCCACAGCTTCACCATTGTCTTTGTTTATAAGCAGTTTAACCCTGTTAAACACAAAGCTGGTAGGTAAGCTATGCCATTCTTTTATAAGCCCCAAAAAATATATTATAATTTATATATATAAAACACTTGCACTAAGCAAAGTGGTTAGCTTGGAACAAGCAAATAAGTGTAAATTATAATACTATAACAATCAAACATATAAATTGAAACAAAACATGCCTATATTTAGCATATACTTACTCTCCAAATGCTCCTTCTCCCAGGGTCTGGACTACATTCCATCCCACAACAAATTCTGTAACTGGCCCAGCCATGTTGTTGCTGGTGCCTCTTCATGGGAGTCTGGATCATAACCTTGACAGAAAACAATATAGTAGTTTAATGATAGCAAGAATGAGGCAATAAAAAATAAGAGTAAAAACCTGAAAATTTGAAGAGCAGCAGGTATTCATCAGTACAATACCATTAGTCAAGAGTCAAGGATCAAAGTACAAAAAATATAGGGTAGCATATTCAAATGACAAATGCTTACTTCTTTGGATGTATGGGAGCATCCATACCAGTGATGACCTCATAACAATATACCTTACACAATTTATCTAATTGGTACGCCATACAAATGCAACAAGATCTTTATAGATAACAGGTCAAATACTTCCAGCAAAGTTATATAACTTTGATATACCAACCTACTGTACTTTTCTAAGAGGAACAAGTTTTTCAGTTCCAGGGTGGTAAATAAATGGAACAGTCTCAGTGAGAATGTAATCAGTAACAAGTGTAAACATGTTCAAAAATAGATATGACCAGTTTGAGACTGAATGTAAACTGAAAAGAGGCACCTCTTATGAGCCCCGACTCTCTTGCCTCTTTACTTTCACAAAGGTTAGCATTTTCTAGCAGGTCATCACGAACCCAACACCTGCCACAGATTTTTTGGTAATTCTTAGAACAGGTCTGACACACCTTCAGGCAGAAATATATAGAGCAAGAGATTCGGTACTCTGAAGGTGACAACACCGTCAGTCAGCTTCCGCCTTGGGCGTGGACAGCAGAACAAGCATGAGTAAACAAGAATTGTTTGCATTAGAAATAGAACTAATATGCAATGTATGCCTCCAAGTTAATGAGAATCACCATGTGTGTTGCATACTCTTAGGGACTCTGATCATGGAAGCAAATTTTTCCTTGGGATATCAAAAAAGTATTGCCTGAAGTTCCTCTCAGATTGCAGCAGTGTAGTGCCACATATCTATTGGGTTGATCCAAACGTCTTACATGAGCCACTGAACAGACCACAGAAAATTGACTGAGACTGAAGGAGTCCAATGAAAAGATTAATAATGCAAGTGGAAGGATGAGCCATGAGCAAGGTATAAAATACATTCTAAAATGTAGTCTCGGTTGTTAATCCCCCACTGCCATTAGCAATCATTAACCAGTTTCCAAATTTCAGATGTTGGTCAAATTCTAGTATAACCTCCTGCAACAGCTGCCACACCACTGGCCTTCAAAAAGGGTGCCCCTCAACAATCCCCCTCTTATTCTCTATCCTACCCTGACCAGTAAAGTTAGGGAGTCAGTCCTCCCTCAATCCTTGCAATGTTCTACCACACATGCAATGTCACGCAATTTTTTAGTAGCAACCACCTCCTAAAAGCAGTATAAAATACAAAAATAATATTAATTCAAGACAAGACAACCATGAACTCATGTACTTAAGCTTAAGCTACACCTGCCTTGAATAAGTGTTGAACTATGATTCTGAATACCCTTACAGCAGCATGTTATGTTCTCATTACAGTACAGGTACACAATTTCAGTTTTACATATATCAATTATGATACCTTTACTATAGTTTAACTAGTAAATCTTAGAGTTCTGCCTGCTATTCTTTTAAGACAAGTCTAAAATGGCATTATACCGGAATACCAATGTTTAATAATGAGATCGGTAATCATTTCTAGTTCCCCAGAAAACCAACACAGCAAGACCTAACTTACCCTAGGAACAAATTAACATTTCTTTGCAACAGTTCCATCCGGACTCAAAAGAAATTATATGAACACATTAAGCTACCCATTTCATTGATACAAGTTTCATGGAGCAGTCTCATGCTGTATCCATTGTTGTTACCAGTTTTGCTATGATACGGTAAGTACGATGGGCCCCTTGGTGGCTAACCCTCCTGTCGAGCTTTCTTTTGGACATTACTTTACCTTGGCTAAGGCCCAGTAGTTTGTCACGGTCCAGATTAGATAGGTCAAGTCATGCTAATTCAAAAACATAAATATTACCAGAATAATACATTGCTTACTTGTTTTAACTGCCAATCCAGCCTCTTGGGGAGGGGGGGGGTCAAACATGGTCAAAATGCATGGTCGCCCTTATGTTTCAACATAAAGGCAGTGATTGATTATAAAAAAAAAAAAAAAAAAATGGAAATAATTATTTTCCATTTCTGTGACTGAACTATTACTTAACTGTTTAACTATGTAAGGTCACACAAATGAAGACACGAACACAACATATAAGTCAAGTAAATAATAGCATCTAAAGACATCACAGACCTGCAAAACATATCAAAATAGCAGGCCAAGACTCACCTTATAACAATGACTAACTTTGGAGAAACCTGATTTGAATAGTTACAGGATGTTTTTCAGTTTCACCAACTTGATGCATACCATGGATGTTAAGAACTAAGATATTGTGCTACCATCAGTAATCATCACCTAAATGTTCCACTTCCACTGCCTTGTGTCTTTCCAACTGTTGCTTTCCATCGTCAACCAAATTCTTGAGATCAGACCCACAATTATTGACATCTAGCAAAACCCCAAGAAAACAGAGCAGCGAGATGCGAGGAATGTCGAGTGTATAGTGGCGTGGCTGGGAAGGGTCTGTTGTGGGCACTGGGGCACCTCATACAATACTCCCGCCTACATCATTCATACAACACAAACCTCACAACCTCTACCACAAATTTTGATACCGCATTAAATCCAACGTAAAAGTCTGATTGGGATGGAGGGCGTTTGGCGTGGTGAGATGAGATGAGATGTGTGGCGTGGCTGGCTGGCTCTGGCTGGGCAGGGTGAGGGAGGGTGAGGGAGGGCATGGCGGGCGCCGGTCGTCCTCACCATCAGCTGTTCACTACCACCACCTGCACTACTTCTCCCTACATCCCTTAATTAACACCATTTAATTCATGCCACATACCGTCCTCTGCCCCGGCTCGGTTGATTTCGTGGGGTAAAGACAACATTTGGATGCAATGGTCCGTTATTAGGATCAAGATGTGCGCCTGGTGAACACGTGGGGCACTTTAGGCCTAACCCCACTATATTATAAGACACTCACTCTCCTCGCCTTAATATATCAATAGTCTTACCTTAGAGGGGGATGAAGGTGAAGCTTTTATGTTGAGGGCTACATCATGTCAGTCAAAGGTCACCAACACTGGTCGTACAGGTTTAACTTAGCGAAATTCCAGCCAGGAAATGAAAGCCACGCTGACTGAGCTTTTTGGCGCCGACTTCAGACTCCAGCGCCATCTGTGGTACCAGGCAGATGAATAGTCACACCACATGCTACTATTAATTATACCATTTATAACATTAATAGATAATTATTATGTATTTTATAATATGGTAGATTTATGAATGCAATTTTTAAGTTTGAATTAATTTCATACAATTATTAATCTCACTGCTTGTTGGATACAAAATTTTCCAACATTTTCTACAAAATATGAATAATTTATTGGAAAATAATAAAACAAGGGCGAATCACTCATCATAAATGAAGAAAATATACAAATTAATCATTATGTAAACGTATAACACTTTCTTTCAGCAAGACTATTTGCTGCAGAGAGTACAGAATGGACGCACCCCGGGATATTTAAAACTCTATAGGCGCTAGTCAGTTAAGGAACACAGAATTTTATATTGAACCGTTGAATAATATAATTTCTTGTACGCATTATGCAATTTCTTGTATGAGTATGATATACACGCTTCCATCAATAATTATAATAGATGAGAAGAGGTATTATTGATAGTATTCCATAATCTATCAGTGTTCTTGCAATGCGTGAATATTTTCCTTTGTAACTTTGTCACTTAAATATATGGGATTAAGAAGCAAATCTACCTTTCAGACACACAATATCATGGTCAACATTGTCAAATAAATTTCATATTTACACCTAATCATATAATAATTTATGCCAGATCATAAGTTGTGACATTTTGGCTAAGCTACTGACATAGAGACTGTACAGTAGGCTACAGTAACTTGATATTTCATAAAGTTTCGTCCCTTATGTCACTATCAACTTTCTTTCTTGCACAGTTTTTCATCGTGCTTTGACTGTGTCATATTCCTTGTGCAAGTTTCAATTTTTCAGACAATGAGGAAGGATTGCAGGAACAGAAACAACTGGAGACACTTGTTCGTTCTTCCGAGGCCATTCCTTTGGAGGGTGAGAAGCATCAGCCTGTTGGTATAGATAGATGGAGTCAGGGTTCATATCTATGAACCCTGGATGGAGTAGCATAAAAACCAATAATACAATGCTATAGATATAAATAGCAACATTGAAGATCCTAAATGTGAAAAGAATTATGAAAAGCTTTGTTTATGTCTTTATCTTCGGAGATCACTCATTGTATCTGTCTTAACTCCTTTGCTTTGCCTGTAATGGAATACTTTTCAGATAAACCAGTATGGAGTTCAGCAGCTGACTGCCACCTCAAGTTGCTGGATAGGGTTGATTCTAATGCCAATTTTCTTGCTGGCGGTTTACTTGATTGTAATCTGAGTCACCGTCGTTCTATTGTATAATTGTATCAGAAGTAATGTGCTGCATCCTCTTATAACTCGTCTCTGCCACCTCTGTATCTTCCAGCTCATGGCCAAGGAATAGCCTACATTCCTTGGCCATGTTCCAGCTCTTGTCACTCGTGGTGCGTTGGCTTAGGTATTGCCGCACTGTAGAACTTAATTGTCAGTACAGTCGATCGTTTGTCCCTTGGTCTGTGTCATTATTGAATGGCCTTTGAGAATCTGTCTTTGATGGTATGGGACTGGCTGGCTTCAAGAGTAGGGCCAATATGTTTATATTGAGCTAACTACTCACCTTTCTTTCTCTACACTACCTTTTCTTCAGGTTGGCTTCTTGGGGCTGGGGTCCTCAGATTGATAGAATGCTTGCATTCTCTCCCAGTTTTGTGTCTTTGGTCTTTTTAAT
The DNA here is from genome assembly GCA_033782935.1 of Petrolisthes cinctipes. Lineage (NCBI taxonomy): Eukaryota > Metazoa > Arthropoda > Malacostraca > Decapoda > Porcellanidae > Petrolisthes > Petrolisthes cinctipes. Next base: position 78,813 of record JAWQEG010002196.1, on the reverse strand, counting down.
ATTAATACTAATACTAATACTAATCTGTATTACCTTTAAGATGAATGAGTGTAGTCATGCACCTGGCTGTGTTGGAAGCTGTGTGAGGTACTTTACCTATGAAGTCATTCCCATGTAATGCCACCACTGGGAAGGGATTGGCCACCAGCCTCTGTCCCGGAAATGACCAGGCCATGGTAGCCCAGCCTCAGGCCCCTACAACCCTACCTTGGGTATTATGGGACACTGATGTTGCCATTTTTGCCTCTACATTGTTGAAATAATTTAAAAAAAATTTAGTTTCTTCCTTTTTTTCAGTTAAACAACAATCAGGCTGACTACTATTCCTGATGTTTACATCATATTCACAAGTAACATTCATGGAATAATTTAAGCTTAGATACAGAAATAATTTTATTTTTTTGTCTATAACATTTCATACAACATAAAGTAGTACAGTACTAGGCAATGATATATAGTATACTGTTGTATAAAAATTACATTACTAAATAATGTTTTGAGATTGTCATTAATGCACACATCATGACACAAAATAATGTTAACTATACAAGCACTGGTAATAAGGCAACATACATGAACTGTACAGGTATATTCAACCAAATCAGACTTTTAAGATATATTAGGAATACCTGTATATGCAAGAACACTGCATAAATACCAGTTCATATTTTCAATATAAATTTGAAACACTTCTCCTGATATATTATTTCTAACTTGCAAAAGGTTTCTTTAACAACTTTTTAAACAGATATCAACTAACAACATGTAAGCTAAAAAATAAATTCTTTACTTTAGTATCAACACACAACAGTGTATACATAACACAGTACAGTAAGTTTAAAAAGAGTCCAATAACGCTTAAATAAAATATCCCTGAAATAAGAATTTTCTTTAATGCAAAATGTTCTATATGGTTATGATGAAAGTTCGAATTTCTTTAGTCCTGATTCATGAATTTTATCAAGTCCCTCAAGAAAAGAAAATCAGATTGAAATTTGATTCATCATTTGAGTATTATAAGTTATCATAATCGAAGATTAGGTAGATCAATTAAAGATACTTTTCACCCGAACCTAAACATTCAGTAATGTTGCATAACTGCATAACTTACAGGACAGGTCTCATAAGGTTTCACTCACCACATTAAAGAACTTAATTCTTGATTAATCAACAACATATACTTTGCTCAGCTCTGGAAAGCGTGTTCCTTCATCGATATGAACTGACACCTTCTCTAGGGCCAGCAAGGCTTTTATTAGAGGGGTGTGCCTACCCATACCTATGTCACAATTTACTCCCTGCTTATAACAGAAACCCCAAAGGGAATTTGTACAGCTTAGTGTATTGTGTTTTGATGAAAAGGTTTTCTTGGATACAAATATAGCAGAAGAGTGACAAGAATTCAAGAAACAGTGACCTAGAGCAACATGGCATGTGTCTGTGTTGAGGTGGTGCACTGAATGTTTTTCCGAACCAAGAACCATACTCAAGGAAAATCATAGGTTAAGTTGTGATGCTGCACATATGATGGCTTCATAATCATTACAAAGAGTCTTCATATCCATCAGCATTATCACCTAGCCCATGATGTTCCTAGAATATGGTCCAGAATTATTTGATGTGGCTGAATTAAACCTTCTGTAGCCCCAATGGCTCCTAATTGTTGAGGAGTTGCTTAAAACACTGTACATAATGGCGAGAGTGTGAGAAATGCAGTGATAGTGAGAACAAGCTTTCTCTGATATCAATTTTGTTTGATGAAGTACCCTGGTGATATAGGGAAAAGCATATTTAAAAAAAAATGTACTATGACACGATACTTCAAAACTAGGATCATAATAATAATGAAGAATGATATACAAATCAGAATGAAGTGCTTGAAAATATAGGGAATGATTAGCCAAGATATGCTATTCTTAACCCCAAAGAAGCATAACTATGACTCCTTTGACAGAAAACATAACACAATAATTAACATAATACAATCCGATTATAAGGGGTGGGGGATCCAGGCCAGATAAAAAAAAGAACATTAATGACATACAATCACAGAGTATCGAATGAATTAAGAGGACAGCACACTTTTGATATACTGGACTTCCTTGATTCCTCCAAAGTATGTCAGGAAACAGGACCAGATTAAGAAAAAATAATGGTGGCCTGTTGCTTCGAATAGTTTGGATGAATCAGCTACTCCAGATTTACCAACACTGTACTACCCCCTTAAGCCACAATTGCTTCCTCTTTCAAGGCTATGAAATCCTTATTATAATTGCTACATTAACCGTGACACTTCGGTGTTGGAGTATGGTACGTATAGTCTTGTAATCAACCCCAAACAATTGTACCTCTGTAACATGCCTTCTGAACGTATGTACAGTACAGTAGCTGAAACCTGGGCACACAGCTTGAATCCACATATATTTTTATGTGGCATATGTGGATACTACACTGGCCAAACAACTTCATATACAGCATACATGAGGAAGTCAGTAGGGTTCCTCTATTCTATTATAGAATGGAAACAAGTTACAGTATGGAACAAATGGAACAAATATAAGGTACAGTATGCATATACAATATTCAGTATATTTCTTGACAAAGATATTTACACAAGTCAGTTGAGGTTCTTGTCATAGTGGTAGATCAAGGAATTGAAGCATTAATGGTAGAAAGATATGTCCTATATATTTAGCATATATCTAGCCTCTTCATCAGACTGGAAGATTAAGCCTTGAAAGAGTTTCTTCAATTTGGGAATGATGTGGGAGTTTTCTGGTAGCAAATCAGGACTATAGGCAGGTAGGGGTAAATTTTCCCATTCAGCAGTCAAAGGTTGGCTATGTCCGCAGAATGCAGCTTTCTGGCACCAATGCTTTCAAATCTTGCTCTACCTTTATGATAAATACTTCAGCACACTAAAGAGACTATCAAGAAGAAAACTGAATAAGCGCATATATCTGTTCCATGTGCTCCTGACTTTAACTTGTTTACATTACATAATGATGACTTTAACTTCCAACTAACCCCTTGATACATACTGTATTTGCCTAATTTACAAAATAACCCAACATTATCATTATCATTTTCCTTAACATTTTACACTTTTGATTGAATAATGAGTATAAATGAAATACACATTACAGTAAATCCAAATGAATACATCTTCACGAAACAAACAAGCCTTATACAGTACTACTGTTTGCAGGATAAGTGCAAATCATTCATGAGGATTTGTGTATCCAGTTTTATCCTACAAACAAGTCTTCTTTTTGTTTATAGGATAAGCATTTATTACACATCAGTCCCTGTGAATCACCCTTCAGCCTACAATAATTGACGGTGGAAGATGCTGCATATGACACAATGTCTGCTTGCTCTTAATAGGGATGTTTATCAAAATGGTGTCATCATCTAGTGCAGCAGAAAGGAAAGCACCAGCACCCTGAAGCTCCACTGTCACATTCTAGTGCAATACATGTAAAGCATCCAACACATAAAAGGCTCACTCGAAAATCTTCGGGCCTCTCAAGAATCACAGACTATGTACAGTCTACAATCCCAGTTAAGACAAAAAAATATAAAATATACAAATAAAAAATAAATTACAAGATATACTGTGAGTATATACTTTGCCAATTAACTTTCATATTACAAAAACAATGTTTCTGAAAGCACAAAAAGTAACAACCACATCATATACTACCCCACTAAGGTTGTGCTTCCTTAGCTTTCTGATGAAAGTGATTTAAAAATATATTCTTGGGGAGACAAATAGGCAGGAAATGCATATATCATATGGAAATACCCTATACAACATATAAAGTCAGGCAGGAATGTGAAGCAGAGTGTGGTTGAAAGCATGTAGCAGGCCTTGAGCCGAAAGGGAGTGTTCCAATACATAAACATTGTATTTTGCCTCTAGGAAGTACAGAGAAGTCAATATTATCCATGGCAATTTAAAATGTCATTGACACACACAGGACTGATACTCCAAAAAGTTGTTGACATTTTATGGGTTAATGACTGGCTGGAGTGATTTGCTGATGACGGGTCCTAGGACATAACAAGACCCAGACAAAATGTGGGTGTGTGCTTCACCATGACTCTCCTCTCATCTGGCAGCTGTGACCTTATCCGTTTTATATTTTGACAAAAATAATAATTGGGGCTAGATACATGATGGACAGGAGGTTTAGGCTGTGTGCTGACATTTGTTGTAATGCCTTCCTCCCTCCCATCACTGATTCATCCTATACTTACATAAGGCATTATCATATTATGCTATTAGTAACCCAAAGTTCTATTATGTCTACCATAAAGAGCAAGAAAATTATAATAATTTTACTCATTTCATACATACAGTACCAGTATAAGCCCACAATTAATTCAATATTTCACTTAATACTTCCTATAACCCAATACAGCCTTATAAATTCCTGTTACTGTATTTTTTTATTAAAAAATATTAGTCATTGGATTATCGTTAACGTCTGAAAACTTCATTTAAAAAATACTGAAATATCAATATCAGAATAGAAATTTGGACTTATCTAGCTCATTGCTCTGTAACTCTTAGTCTTCAGCTGGTAACGAATTTTCCATACCCTCAGATGCTGGCACAATCTTTTCATCAGGGGTGCCATTTTCTTGAGGTTCTACTTTAGCAGATTTGTCCTCTTCAACTTCATTATTGTTGGGAATATGGGGCACAGCAGTCTTTGCTGATGGAAGTTCAGTAAAGTCGCCAGTTGATACATTTCCACCTGCCACTACTGCTGCTGCCACATCTTCTGTGTCATGGCTGGAGTCAAGGCTGTGAGGCCCTGTGTGGTCCCCATCACTGGGTGGTTCATCCAATCCAGAGTCATGTGGACTGTGGGATCGGGGTAGTGTACTCGGGGGAGAACTGACAGAGCTGGAAGGGTTGTTAAGGCTTTCCTCTGCACATTCTGACTGGATGGCAGCTTCTTCCTGGGGTGATTCAATTCCACTAACTTGTTTGTCAAACTGAGCCATGAAATCTGGGTCTACCTCTCGCAGGTGTTGCAACAAGCGCCCTCGCTCTCCCTCAGTCCAGCTCACAAACCAGTCATGGAACAGCTTCACCTGAGGGTACACACATTTAAACAAATACAGTATATCAAAACAGTAGTGTATGTTGGTGCGTTTATTTGTGTATCACTTGAAAACTATGCATCGCACAGCAAAATATAAAAACATTCGGAATCTGCACATTCTGGATCATGTTCATCGGATACTTTTAGAGGAAATATTGAGCAACCATTTATTGCTAAATAAACCTAGGCAACCAGAGCCAGCACAGCAGGCGAGGGTTGGGTGAGTAATACTTACCAGTATTATCCAAAAGATTGAAGTTGGAATTACCTAAAAAATGGACTCAAGTACACAGTAGAAAACAATTAAGTACATTGATAAAGGAGTGCCCATAACTGTTACAAATTAAACAACTACTTAACAAATACTTCATACCTGACAGTCAAAGAGGGATGGTCTTCTTCCTTGCAGACTGATTGAATCAATTCCACCAAGAAGACCATTTATGTGGTCTTTAGGTTGGTAGGCTTGTACCAATATTGGTAAAAAGTCTTCTCGCTGCATCTCCGACCAAGAAATAAACCACTGGCCAAGGAAATTCACCTGGTCTAATGTTGTATGTTGTTGTGGCATTGTGGATAACAATATCTTGGGTTTTGGCAAGTACAAAAAAAAATTATATTGTTTATCTTAGCCTCAGAGTATTTCTAATATTGCATTCAATAGAACAATATTAGATTCCTAATATATATATGTTTTGATTGAATAAACAACCATATGTACAATATACTACCATCTATTAGTACATTTTTAACAGAGTAAAACAAACACAATGATAAATTCTATCCCAAATTAACTTTTGAGATTGACAAAGTAGTGAAATTTTTCCACAAATGAAGGGTCCTTAAGATGAAGATTATAAAGGAGCTTGTTGCGGTGGACACAAGTCCAAGCATCAAACCACTGAGAGAAGAGACGCAGCTGACATTGGAAAACCGACTGGAAGCTGCTATTCAGAGTCAGCTGATCGAGGCCCTGCAGAAAAATCATTGCAATTAGTACATCCAACAGTAATAAAATAATCATAATATAACATATGCCTGCTTGTACAGCACTTTGTAAAATCCAGCAAGATATTTTGGCATATCATATAACTATGCAGGATGCCCAACCAATACTTATTCTGGATACAGTGTAACAGTGCCAGACAATTCTTATATTGTAGCTGTATTTCCACACCAACAGTGACAGGAGTTTTCTTTTTGGTTGCACATAGCCTAATCATAACTCCATCCCAGGATTAATACTGTATAATACTGTAGTCCACCACAGACAAATATTAGAAATATACGGCATTGTTCTCTCACTGGTCTCCCTTTCCATGCTTCCATAACACTATTATCTGAATTCCCTTACTTTTTCCATTTTCTCACCTGTCAGGAATACCTCACACCCAAATTCAGATGGCACTATCATCTTGTATGGTGCTGTTAAGTGTCTGCATTCTCAAACACAATCACTTTCCTCTTGCTAACATTTGTCTCTTCCACACTTTAATGATAACATTCTGGTTCTTTAGGAAAGATTTCAATAGCTATCACACAGTAGACTGTAGAAAATAAGTCAATTTATACCACACTAAATAACCCATCTATAAGTACTGTACAGAACAATACTTGTCACTGGCACTTAAAATAATTGTATTAATTTCACACTGGTAGTATGCATTTCTACAGTAGACCATTGTAGATAAAACACTGTACTCAAGACTAAAGGACTGTACAGTAAACCCTCTACAATCAAACTCTTTAGGGAAGGGGTCATACGGTATATTCGAAAATTCCGGACTATAAGATGGTCGGTATTTTTCACCTCCTACACCAAAGAACTAGGTTTGCAAGGGTCAGCATTCGCTCATATGAGTTCAAACACAGGTTACTGTACTTATTGTATGGTAGTGTTACTTTACAGCTGTTCTGTATAGCTGTAAATTAATGAAGGTACAGTATATCAATATTACTGAATGAAGGACAATATGGTAGCTTCTGAGTTGAGTCATTGGAAACATGCATGTAAAATCATACTTGAAAGAGTTGGTCTATGTCAGGAGGCACTGCTTTCTCTATCAAGACATTAAGGAACTGGTCTCTCTGCTGCTCCTCCCAGTTAGTAAACCAGTTCAAGACACAGCGGAGCTCCTGCTCCTCCCCACTCAGGGACATCTATACACCAACTTTCTGAAACTGTATACCATCATGTGAAAAGTCTTGCTTCATACAATTTTTCCAATATTACGGTAAAAGTACTAGTATAGTGGCAGACTGCACTCACATTTATGTACCGATAGCTAAATGATGAAAAAATTACTGAATACCTGTTCTTGTATGACATTGCATGGGGTTGCATTTTGTACTCTTGTATTTTACAGAGTCAACAATAATAATTTTAAAGTTGCCTAACATGGAAGCAAATTATACTCCACTCTGGAAATGAAGTCCACATGTTATTCAATGGGATTGCAAAGACGACATTGAGGTTAGACATCCGGAAGTTCTCATTCTGTACCACAGTGATATGTATTTGGAAGTCTTAAGGTTATATTATATTTTTATCATGAATGAAAAACCCATGGACTAAAGCTTGACTGTAAAGCTCAGATACACATAAGCTATCACAACCAAAATAATAAGTAAGCAATTTTGATGATGGAGAGAGCCAGGTGATATTATCAAACTTCTTTGAGAAAAAGGCTCTTGTTTACTCAATTCTCATTAAAAAAATAACAGGAAATGAGAGATGAAGTGAACTCTTCCTCGAAGTAGTAGTTTAGTATAATAATACCCTCCCCCCAAGACTGGCATCTTCAGGAATTATTATACTGTATGAATTCCCCTTCAGGAATTATTGTACTGTACTGTATGAAATGAATTTATCAAACATGGCATCTTCAGGAATTATTATACTGTATGAATTTATTAACACAGCATCTTCAGGAATTATTGTACGGTACTGTATGCAATGAGTTTATTAAACATGGCATCTTCAGGAATTATTATGGTATTAGTAGAGAAGTACTCCATTCTTGGCTAGAGCCACGCAGTGTTACCACATCAGGCTAGGTCCTGGGAATTTGCCCCGGTCACTTTATGATAGTTAACACCGGTTATATCCCGGTAGTTTGCCCAAGTTAGGTCCCGGTAGTCTGCTGTGGTCTAAGTTAGGTTAGGTCAGACTAATTTCCAAATTACTGTATGTTTGTAAAACGGGACATATCTCGAAAACGGGGCATCCCCGAGAGAAATACCATAGATGAAAAGTGTCTTAGAATGGTCCAAAATAGTAGGTAATGATACTATAATATACAATATAGTGAATGGAGTACTTCTCTACTTCTACCATTATTATACTGTATGAATTTATTACCTACGTATTTGACTTTATATAAGATATCTATGAAATAGACTCAACATGACCAGGCTTATAAAAGTTTAACATTTTGATATAGGGTTAATAATTATTCCTCAAAACTACTTCAAACTTATATAATTTCATATTTACGAGAATAATAAATAAATGACAATAATATCAGGATTACAAGGCAGGATTGAGAGTACAGTATATATATCAGATTATTTCAAACCGACAATATTATCTCTGTAAACTACTTCAAATTCTTATTACTTCATATTTACGAAACAGCATTTATTACCCCTAAAAACTACTTCAAACTCATATTATTTCATATTTACGAGATAAAAATTAATAAATGAAATAATATCAGGATGGACGAGGCAGGATTGCGAGTATAAAAGATTATTTCAGACCAAAAATAATATATAATAAGACATAATACCTGTGTACACTCAATAGACCAAGACACCAATAATGAGGATATAAGGGAAATAAGTCATGGTAAGAGGAAATATAAGAATAATAGTCAATTCATTTTTTCTCACCTACAACTTTGACAACAACAACAGGTGCTCAGGTCAGCCGCGGCGTCACACAGTGTTGCCAGTTCTGTTTGACGAAATTTCCCCAATTTCAACATCTCAATTTCCCTATTTACCTCAAAAATTCCTTATTTACTCTTGAAGATACCGTAGTTGTATGCACATTTTATTTACCATCTTGATATTTCATCTGGTAGAAATGTCTCCATTTACTCTTGAACAATTTGTATATAATTTCCCATTGATACCTCTAATTCTTTATATCTAGGGTAAACTCCCCATATTTGGCAACGCTGATCAAGAAGGATACAACAACACTTTTGGCACAACTAATTACATTTTCGGCACCTCTGTTACAAGTACGCCTTACAAATTTATGTGTAGTGAAAAAAAAAATGTCCAAAGACTACCAAATTGATGTTTAAAATTTGCTTCATATCGACTAAATAATTATGTCTTATAGTTTCATCGAGTGCTGGATTTAATTAATACAAGTAACCACACAAATTATACGTAATGTTTCTGCACTTTCATTCAAGATTTGATTAAAATGAATAATTCTATGGGTAATCATGTGATGTGATACTTATAATCTTAATTAAACAAATTATTCACGATCTAATTCACTCCCCACGATATAATTATGAGCCGTATTCTTTAATTGCCGAAAGTGCTTCTTGGTTGTAAGCATGACCGTCTTTCTCCTCGGTTATTAACTTATTATTATTCACATCATGGAGGTACACAAAGTCGAGGAAATAATCTTTTTTTTATATTCTCTCGGCTTTGGAAGGTAAAAGTATATAAGCGAGGCTACATAACGTCAGAAAATCAAACAAACAAACAAACAAACGCTGTCTCCCTTCCACAGATCCCCAGACTCAAGAAAACGTAGTGCGTCTGGAAGATGGGTGTGTTTTTTACATCATGTCTGCTGGCTCAGAATATGCCTGCACGAACAAGGACCGCAGGCATTTTGTAACATTCCACAGGTAGCCCACGCGGAACAGTGTGAAAATAACAAATATGCCATAGAAATTGACTAAATTGTGTGAAAGAATTGGTATAAGCTGAAACTAGTAACATCTTCCTCTCTTTATCACTCTCAGATCTATGAGTATGTAGAATATAATTAAGATCTACTGCAATATGCTAACTGCAATCAGCTCTGTAAGTTCCACTGGACTTTAACTTGGGTTGTTTTATTCTGACTAGAAGATGCATGCTCACGAAGTGTCATAATTATAAAATATTCTGGTAGCATGATGAATGGAAAATGAGATGAGGTAATAAAATAGTCAAATTAAATTGATTCTCTTGGTCATGACTCTGATGAGGGTAAACTGTTGGAGTCTGCCCAGGCGGGCTGACTTTATTCTCTGTGAATATTAGTCATCCTCCACAGGGCTAGAATAAAGATTGTTGCAGGATCTGGTCACTTTCTAGTGGATTTGACGAGATCTGCCCACATGGATTAAAAACCACGTGAGGTGTACTGCAACCGGAGGCTCTTTTTTTTTCACTGCTGTGTGGACCGCCAGCACACAGGGGGTGCATTTCCCTTTGCATGCAGCAATGTAAACTCCTTCCCCCTTATGGTCCCTTCAGGGCTGGTCTCATGGAAGGTGCTGCCCCACTTGTAGCTCTTGTGGTAACGTGGACTTGGGCCCACAGCACTGGCTGTGGGATCAAAGACCTTCTCCCCAATCTCCCTGGCGGTCGGAGGCCCCCAGACTCCCTGGTCCAGTAAGCTCTGGTCCCATTTCTCTGGGATGTGCTTCGGTAGCCCAGGCATATAGGGCCAGCCGCTCCTTTATTTTAATTTATTTTTTCACTGCAACCAGAGTGTACCGGGGGTCTGTGGGGCAGGAGGCCATTCTGCCCCGGGAGAACATCGACAACAACAACAACAACTGTTGGAGTGGTACCCGTAGAAAATGAAGTACTTGCAGGTGATACTGTGCTGGATGAATTTCCAGCAATCGTGGTCTAGAAATGAGAGGTGGTGACTACTCTCTCGGACTTTCTTCACTGTTGGAAGTGAAGAAAGAAGTGGAGTACGCCTCTTGGTATAAAGTTGATGTCATCTGTATGTCTAGCTGCTCGGCGAGAAGTTGACTTCCTTCCATAAGACTTCTCTTCTCGTCTTTCAACTCTTCTGTACCCAGAACCTGTCTTTGGTTGTCCCCAGTAGTCATACCGAACTGTCTTCATTTTCTGTCTCCAGCAGGATACATAAAGAACTGTCTTCTGTCATTTCTCACAGTGTAACGAACGGCTCTGACGCTGGTGAGGTATATAGGGTAGCCTATATAGGCTTACTTTAGACATCCTTACTTTGTGAATATCTCCAGGTAGCTTCCACCAACGTTGGCATGGACAGGTACCGGACTCTGTCTTTAGGATAGTTCCGGACTGACCCCCCAATGTCTATACAACAGGTAGAGGTGAACCCGTTGACCTCTAATAAGGAGTCGCCATCCATGAAAAACAATTGACAACCTCGAAATAATTAATTTAAGAAGGGTAACGCACATTCCGGTATGATGTATAACATGAAGGTCTACTATACTGTATAATATTTGGACAAACAGTATAGGAATGTGTATCGTCAAAAGTTTACTAATGATGATAGAAGTGCCAGACAGATAAACGTACACACTGTTGTTGGCAGCACAAGGTCAAAGTGTGGTGCAGTGCAGGAAGTGCACTGTGGCCCCTCCCTTCCCATACTCTCACCCGCCCCTCCACCACATCCTACCAATACGGCAACAGGTTGACAAAGGGACGTGGGGGTCGCAAAATCTCCAGTATTAAACTTAATTCATATGTGATTGCCTGCTTCAATAATCTATTACATTCAGTAAATACATTTTAACATTACCTAAATAGTTAATTCATTGAATTACCTTGATAGTTAACAATTGAGAGAGAGAGAGAGAGAGAGAGAGAGAGAGAGAGAGAGAGAGAAGACACACGCTGACTGAAGGGGTGTAAGTAGATTTATCACGGTTCACGATTGAGTGTGATCGAGAGATGTCACATCAAGACAGGCCAAGGTGGGCTTACACTCACACTATTGAAGGTGGGAGGTTCTACGGTTTATACTAGATCATCTCATGGTGTTCCAAGATATCGATCGACCCTCACCTCTCCAAATAAGGCGAGAGTAACGCCACAATATATGAGGTGTGAGCACGAGGGTATACAGTAGACATGAAATTCAGGCACGAAAGTGGTAGACGACGGAAAACGAAGAAAGGGCTGAGAAATCTATGTTGATATGCGGTGCTTGTGTCCGTCTGTATGTGTCTCTCTTCCTCGGTCAGTGCAAAGTCTATGTACTGTACGGTTAAACGGCTGATCTAGCGGATTGTTGGCCTTCACAGCGGCTGGCAATGATCGGCCAATATTTACTATGCGGTTTATAATTGATCAGCTTCTAGTATTTGCTATATGGTTTATCATAAAAAGAAGTCCAGTACAGTTATGCAGAAGGATTCGTGACTACATTATTTCTATACATCACTGAAGAAGAAATGAGACTTTTGTCAGCTTGTAAGAGAGAGGAAAAAGAAAATAACTGAGAAATTCGTGGGCTTGTTAGAGGGAGGGAATGTGTGAGTGATCCATTTCACTGGGTAATCGCTCTCTGCCTTTGGTATCTGTAATTTAATTTTTCAATCCCTGCTTCACGAGGGACCACGCCCCCCACCCTTCATCCTTTAAACTAAAGATAAATGGGGTGTTGATGATAATGATGATGATGTTTACCAGATGGTCAACTTTCTGTAACAGGTTATATTCTTCCCTGAAACAGGATGGTGAGTATAACCAGATAGGCCTAACATACACCCATACAGGTTGTCCTCATCACATTATGTATGGTGGTCAGAAAGGTAACCATATTTATGATTACCAATGAGATTGCCACATTTCTACACTATAGATATAATTATGTACAGTATGTATTGATGGACACAGCGACGTCCAGAGGCAAGGTTCACCCCCCCCCCCCCTTTACACACACACACACACCAGGACATGTGAACTCGCAGCCAACTGCATACAGTGTGACAAGAGGGAATATCCCGAATATTATAAATGTTATGGTGTAATATATATATACTGTACATATGTTTTTATCGTGAGACTATTTACACATTATCTGACAAAGACAGACAGGGATACGTAAGCACAAGTGAAACAAAACACTAAAGTAAGGAGAAAATACGGGAAGAAAAGTAGAATGCTTAACTATATTGTTTGTAAGGAGGAGGAGGAGGAGGTGGTCTGGGGGAGGAGAAGCAGGAAATAGGGCGACAGGAGCAGATAAGGACTGAGGGAGCAGACAGATGTTGGGAGGACATGTCACATTAATAGAAGAGGCAGGCGGGGTCGTAATCACAAGAAAGAGATTGACAGTCACATCGATAGAGAGATAAACTAGTCAACTGGTTCCATCATTACGTATACTTTATTACTTACTCCTGCAACAGCAACAACGCTCCTTAGGAAATCATAATTACTGCGACTATTATTAATACTCCTTCTACTCTTACTACTATTAATTTCATCTGAGAACATACAAGAAAGTGAAAGCGAGAGTGAGAGGAAGAGAAGCTATGAATAGGGAACGAGGAAGTACACAACATAGGGGATGAGGACAAGGAGGGCCTGGAGGCGGAAGTGTGACATTGTGTCCTTCCTGTCGCATCACGTGGGAAGGACAGAAATGGATGGAAGGACAGGTATGGATGGAAAGGCCTTTTTATATACTCTATACAAAACTTTCTCTATATTGATACAGGACTTACTCTATATAGGCCTTGGACTTAATAAGCTCATCATGTCCTGTGTGTACGGAACGAAAGGCCCAAGTTGAGACCCAAGTGTAAATAAGTGAATGTTTACCTGTACAAGCAGAGTGTGTGAGTCAGCACTATTACCATCATTAACATTAGTCATCAACACAATAATTTCCTCGTCCTTCATACACTATAATAACCTTGATATCACTAACTTTGTAGCAGTATATACTTATTTTTATTTTTCATATTATTTTAACAAACAGCTCACTAAGAAGAAATGGGTCCCAGTATGCATGAAGGAAAATAAGTCTTGCTAGAAGAGGAGAGGCTATATACCCAATGGATACGCCCTCACACACCTCTCCCTTCCCCTCTCCCTCCCTCCCTCCACGAGACAGTCAGGCCCAAATGTTGTTAATATGGGCATGGGAACACCTTTGACATTTCACTGTACAGACTCTCCAGGTTCCTGAATTAATGCAATGTGTTGAAAAAAATTTATGTACGTCAATCCAATGAAAGGAGAGTGATTTCTATGTGGTTCTGTCTAATAAATTCTGAAGGGTGGATACAGTTTTATTCATATTTACTTTATATGTAGAATTATATACAAATGGTAGTGAAGAATATCGAAGGTTTTGTACACCATGTGGTTACTAAATATTTGACAATCTCGAATCAAGAGACTGACATTTGCAAGACAGGAAGGAATTACAAAGTTGTTTCTACTGTGTTTTGATACCATGGAGGTAAGTCGACCAAAACTGAACATCATCATATATACCCATTCATGGTCTTTTTAGTTAGCGGTGGCCTCCTTGATTTGCCCCTCATCCATAATTCAACACACACACACTCACACACAACACACACACACACACACAACCCTTGTATACAATTCACTTCAACTCTTTCTTAAGGCACGTCTTGTATCAATCCATCTCTCTCTCTCTCTCTCTCTCTCTCTCTATCTCTCTCTCTCCTGATAAACTCAAAGGAGGGAAGCAGCCTAATCCACCACCTAGAACGATGATGGTGGAGGTAAAACTAATCTCCTACTATCATGTATCGAGGAAATTATACATGTAGTAACTGACTAATTGACTATAACTGATACACTAACTTAAAGAGGTAGTATACTTTTGGTAAATTGAAGTGCCCTGATTCCTCCAAAGTATGCTTAGAAACAGAACAGATGAGCAAAAATAACGGTGGCCTGTTGCTTGGAATATAGGTATGGAGGAATCAATTGCTCCAGATTTATCATCACTGCACAATCCCCTTAAAAAAAAAAGAGAGAGAGAGAGAGAGAGAGAGAGAGAGAGAGAGAGAGAGAAGAGAGAGAGAGAGAGAGAGAGAGAGAGAGAGAGAGAGAGAGAGAGAGAGAGAGAGAGAACCTGGGAGTAATTTATTATTCTTCTGATTTACAAATTAACTAAGCATCCTGACGTGACCGAGAGTAAGCATTTTTTTTTTTTTTTTTTTTTACCTGTATGTCTATTAGTACAGTTGAACATAGGAATTAGTGGTACAGTTGAGGTGTAATATGCTCAGCTCCTCTCATAATGACATACCTTTGCGACCAATAAGCTATATATACCAGGGGCAAAAACTATGATGTGGGATGGTGACGATAAGCAAATACCCCAGACAAAAGTCCTGGTTACTGGAGAGGGACACAAAAAGCATCTTCCACCTGGGCTGTACCACGAATTCCTGTATCCAACTGTACATTCACAAATAACGAGGACTATCTATTAAGTCATCACAGCTCATTACCAAGTCGCTTTGTAATGGAAATAATTAATGTATTCAATTAACAATATCTTTCACGACATTTATAGACTTTCTTCATGCATTTAAAGACCAACATTATAATTATTATCATATGCATTGAACCAGTAAATAATTCAATAATGTATAGGCCGACATGATGAAATTCTATATATATAAAAAAACAATATACTTTACTATGATGGAATTACAGTAAGCAGTATT
Source organism: Petrolisthes cinctipes (assembly GCA_033782935.1). Classification (NCBI taxonomy): domain Eukaryota; kingdom Metazoa; phylum Arthropoda; class Malacostraca; order Decapoda; family Porcellanidae; genus Petrolisthes; species Petrolisthes cinctipes. The sequence continues at coordinate 62,993 of JAWQEG010002196.1, read as the reverse complement.
ACCATTTCTCCGAGTACGTGTTTTTAAGTTATCCCAATTTTTATTATGATAGTCTATTCTGATTAGTTGTCTCTAGCTTATAACTCTAAAGGTAAGAAGTTAAATTACTACGAGGGGGTCGAATTAAGCAGGTGACAAACATAAGAAGAAAAACCATTGACAGAGCTGGGAATGATCAAACTCACACTGCATGGGCTGAGCAATGTATTCAGCAAAGTAAAGTCAGTCTTATAATCTACCTCACGAAACCATTGATATATATATTATTGGATGTAACAAGAGCAACACACAGACGTCTTCATTGATGGGTGGTGTTTTGTTTTGGGTTGAGGTGAGGGGGTTGTTGGGATGTGGGTATAGGTTGGCCCTGGGGGAGGTGTAGCAGCAGCAGCAGCATCAGACATTGACCTTACCAACCCGTATACACCTACCTGATCCGCTACCTCACACACACACACACACACACTATATCTATCTCTCTTTCTCTGTCTCTACACACACAAACACACACACACACTATATATATATATATATCAATCTATCTCTCTCTCTCTCTCTCTCTCTCTCTCTACACGCACACACACAATATCTATTTCCCTCTCTCTCTCTCCACAAACACACACACTCTCTCTCTCTCTCTCTCTCTCTCTCTCTCTCTCTCTCTCTCTATATATATATATATATATATATATATATATATATATATATATATATATATATATATATATATATATATATATATATATATATATATATATATATATACAATATTACTTAATGGTAATTAATGTCTGCTGCTAAATTTGTTGGGATAGAGGATTGGTGATTAGAAACACATCTTATCAACAAAATGGGATTAAAAAAGTATACTAGGGAGAGTGGATTGGATTGGTCGTGTGTACTATTAGATTACCCTATGTATTTGTGGAGAGGAAAATGAAAAAGTTTTATTATTACTGTGATTGTCTGTTGGGGTTAGTCAAGGGAGAATGACTATTTCAGTAACAGTGACAACAACTAAACTGTGTAATAATCCATCATGACACCTTTCTCCAGATTATATATATATTGCTTCTCTCTCTCTCTCTCTCTCTCTCTCTCTCTCTCTCTCTCTCTCTCTCTCTCTCTCTCTCTCTCGAAAATTAAATAAAAGATAAATGTTTTCCCCGATACCTCAGCTGCCTCATGGATAGTGTCAATGTGTTATAATAGCCTCGGAGTCATATAAAAGAATGACTCCTCAGAGAAAGATGATTGCTGGACGACACCTGGCTAATCTAGACACACAGAAATATGATCATGACAAACAAATACTGTATAACAAATTTTCAGGGCATGTCGGGGGATAAGAATATATTGAGTGTACTGTACATATATATATATCTTGCTATTGGTTGTGTAAATAATATATATAAGTGGCTTAAGGTTTGTATCACTGACCAATTATCGTATTTTGGTAATTGTTGAACTGCTTATGTTACCTGAATCATAGTATAATAGAAGTGATACGGTGTTTAATTGAGAGGACATTTAATTTTAAGGACCCTGTTATTGTGTATGAAAATTGGAGGCTTCTGGTTCCTCTTGATTATTCCACGAGACAAGCTCCTTCCTTAAGTGTTTCGTGGCAATGTTTGAAGGACTCATTTATCTCCAATTTTCTGACTACATCACTGGGTCCTTAAGTCTTAAACTAATCCATGCAGTAATCACTTCCACAGTTCGTCCTTCATGTAATATTAACGTTAACAGTTGGGTATTCGTTGCTAGCATCAACATTCAACACCCTCTTGTGGCCGATGGACATAATGTTAATGCATTTCATAAGAGGCTAACTTTGCGATGTATTTTCTACAGTAATAAGTCGGAACGTGGCCTACATAACACAATTAAGACTTTCGTTGTGGACAAAATTAAATCACTGTGGAGGCTTTTAATTAACGCCGAGCCGCGATGAGTGTACTGTATCTAAATATAAAAGTACGGCCATACAGGATGTGTATAATATAATGTTCCAAGTTGATATATAGTGGTTTCAGCCTAAGAGATCTGTATGTCTGTCTGTCTGTCTGGGAGCCGAGTCATCATTCCCGCCAATTAATCGTTCAAGATTTCTCCCCTCATGCCAGCAGTTTCCCTCGCGCCTGTAATAGTTTCTCCACAGTGTGTATGGGGAGTGGTTGGCCTGCTCTTTGGTTTCACTGCAAATTGTTAAGAACACAGTCAATTCTCTCGCAGAGAAGGGAAACTTTCACCTCTGTGTGAGTTTGATATAGTTTTAAGTGGGACCATAATCTTACACGACACACGTAAAGAAAAGTAAAAGTTGTAAAAATATGTCAACCTATGATAAGCAATCCTTTCACCTCTGGTTCATCTGTTGTTGTTGAGAGTAATTAAGGGATCAACTATATAGGTTGATAACTGAGCTTTCTACGAGATAACAGCATTTTGATTTAGGGGCCAAGTGGGATGGCAGAGCATTAGTAATCGTCTTTTCATCTCATTCATATTCACCGACATGATACAGTTACAGTATAGTAATCCTGAATTAAACTGGAATGTAGTAAAGTGAAAGGTAACAAGAACTTGACAGGCTAGTCGTTGTGAAAGAGGAGGATGTGTGCGGCAAGGCTAAAACCTCTATTTCAAAAGATATATCCACCAAACTGTTATCAGTGAATGAATGCATCTTGGGATGAGTGACCCAGTCTACAGCAAAGACCAAATCTTGCTGTACATCACCCCTCATTAACTATAAACAAAGCTCTGAATCCGACATCTTAACAGGAAAACTTTTAATAAACTTCCTCACTGCTTGATATTAAGCTTAATATATTCTGGCAAGGCTTCAGACTTCCAGAACTTGAACATTTTACTGAGCCAACAAAGGCACAAGCTGTCATCAGTATGAAATATAAGCCATGAGTTGCCAATACCCTGAAGCCTGTGTTGTGTCATGTACCGTAATATAATATCCCTAGGGCTTCACAATGACACCCCTACACATGACACGTTATACCCACGAGGTGCCTGTCCTCACTCACGGTTCAGTTACAGTACAGTACACTCATTAACTTTCAGTGTTCGTACATGGCACTCTTACCAACACGTGTTGTCGCAGCCACTAAACTAGTTATCATGGATTACAGTATGATTCGCTCTTTTAAATAACTAATCATTTACATCACACACCCCAACATTTACTTTCCATGTTTTGTTCCTCGTTACTAAGAATAAGACATGCATGAAAACATAACAGAACTTTTTTCAGACAAGTACTATCACTATCGTAAAGAATTTTTGAAGATGAAAACAGGGCCTAAGTATACACTGTAAATTCAGTTTTGTTTCGTATATATACTGTATATATATCAACCTCCTTCCACTCTTTGATTCCAATAACAGGTGGGTGGAATCTTGCTGTGATCTCACATACGTCCCCCTACCTCCTTACTTCATCAGTTTCTTTCAATTTCTTCATCGATCTTTCTCCCTCATCTCTCTAAACTTCCCCCCCCCCCCAATTCTTTCACAATCAAATTATATCTATAGTCAGTCTTCATCACCTTGGTATGGTATACGTGTCAAATCTAAAACACAACCGTGGCAGAATGGATGAATAATGGTGATGAACAGTGATAGTGTTGATGGCAGTAATCCATTTCAACCTAAAGGAGAATTTATATACCCGAAAAACGTAAAATCAAAGGTTTATACCGTACTTACGAGCCCTATAATTGTCCTAACAAAGTGACAATGAATATTAAGTACCAAACCCCATCTCAATCATTCCATTCGGTTAGTCGTGCAAAGTAGAGTTGTAGTACGCTCCCGAACGAAAGGATCTGCATTATATTATGAGGTGACTACTGACTCAACTAGGATAATGGTGATGATGGAAGAAGTATGCTGTGATTGGGGTCAGTGGATAGCCTACTGACTCAACTGTATGTGTGTGTGTGATGACTGGATGACGTATGGTGTATGTGTGGTTACTGAACTGTGTGTGTGTGTGTGTGTGTGTGTGTAGCCCAGTTTACTCGTCTTTGGGATGACTGTGATGGCTGACGTATATGTTGTGCTTGTGGTTACAGACTTGTGTGAGGTCTGTGCTGAGTGTGCATATGGAACGCGTGTGAAGTTTTTTTATCAAGTGTGCTTACAAAAAAAATGTAGTGACAACGGTGACTGAATTGAGCATGTGATGGTTGTGGTGAGTGTGGACACGGAACTACAGTAAATGCGATGATATTGGTCATTGTGAATTCTCAATTGTACACTCGTGATACGTAATCCCTGACCAGATACGAACGGCAGGCACCACACACATGCCCTGCATTCGAACTCACAGCCTTTATATGTGCACGAGTGAGGAAGTTAGCAATACCAGGCGATTCGAAACTTTCTGCTCCTCACACTCTGGTCAGAATTTATGTATCACGAGTGTACAATGACTGTGGTGTTGAATGAACTACAGAAGAAATAAGAAGATTGTGCTAGGCTTGGGAAACACTACTGCGCGAGGGAACAGTGATAAAGAGGAGGGACGGCAAACACGAAAGAAATCGAAGGAAAGGAGAGACATCAGAAAAATTAAAAGTGAGAGACGCGGGTCCGAAGGGGTGCCCAAACTTTTATAGTCCAACTTCTAATACCCTCCTATACGGGGTTGTACGTGTGTGTGTGTGTGTGTGTGAAGACTTGAGATAATGTGGTTAAGGAGAAATCAAACCAACGTGCGTTACTTTCTGTGAAATTGACCACAACATTTTTTCATTTAAACGGTATACATCATCAAATAAAATCACCGAAATCTCTCCATCCAGAAAGCCGATGGAGGAAGGAAAAATCGAATAATACATGACTGAATGAATGTAATAAATCCAGCAAGCACATACCGGTACAGCCACAATCAAATATCCACCGACACTTTCCTTCCATCGTGCAAATAAATCAGTATCATATCAAAATATAACCATACAACACCTTACGTCAACTCAACCCCCTCAATTATTATTATGAGGTGCTGCAAAATCATACACGTGTTGTTTTTTATTACCAAGATATTTACTACGATGGAAGGAAAGTGTCGGTGGATATTTGATTGTGGCTGTACATATGGTTAAAAAATAAACGTAAGTAACTGGCCATAATGTCACCAAGGACTGCACATTGGGCCATATTCAAGAACATTCATGGTGTATACGATGGAGTGGTAACGGTACGACGGCTCTGTTGTTTGTTTATGGAGCCATCGTATGCACCACAAATGTTCTTGAATATGGCCCATTATCTCAAAGGAACACGTATACGATCCCTTAAGATTCCTCTACCAGCACCCAAGAAAAAAATTTTGGGTACTAAAACGGTTTCTATTCTATTTGGAAGGAAAAATATATTAATGAAAAGCAATGTAGTTATATACTACATATATAGAGGCCTATAGAATTCATAGTGGGCGAACTGTTACAACTTTGAAGGAGTAATTTACGTATCCGAGTTAAGGGGAGAATCTCATTTTGGTAAATAGGAGGGCTACTGATTCTTCCAAAACTATCTCGGGGAACAAATAGCCCCAATGATTTTAATAGGGGATCTGCTGTTTCGTGACAAAGTTTAGAGGAATTCTGTAGCCTCCAACATACCAAGAGGAGCTAGGTATGCTATGACTTGTGCTGGCGGGGACGACAGAGATATTTTCCAGAGAGGATGTAAGTTCCACCACAGCCTCATTAGCCGCCAGTGCCGTGAAAATAATGACTGGCTCAGGCCTCCGCTACCCTACTACATCACCCCCTGGCAGACCTTCCCATCTTATTAGGCTTAAGTCATCACTGTACATTGTATCCAGAATAAATGCGTACAACTTTCCAGTCGTTGTTTATGAGTGAAGTATTTAACATGCCTAAACAAACTACATTAATATATAATATATTGTGAAAGTCTACAGATCAGCATGTAAATAATATACCGATAGTATCAACAAAAGAGTACTAGAGAGACATGCTGGAGTACCCACATATGAGAGTCGCGGACGTGTGGTGAGTGTGGTGTAGACAGACAGGTACACAGACCTACTCTTCCTAACACACTGGCGACTGGAGCTACACTGACTGGCTTTACTACTGGGTCTGGTTGCCTTGATACCTTCCCGGACCCTTCATGCTCCGTCTGGATGTCTCCCCTCCTCCCTCCCTCTCCCTTATACTTTACTCCACACACAGCAGGCCGTACTCAGCCGTAACCCTCCTCCCTCCATCTGTTGGGCTTTATTTTGCCGCACAGTTTGGAGAGGAGTCGGTTGCTTTCAGTCCTCCACAAATTCCTGCTTTTTCTTCTAATTTTTCCCTCTCCCAGGTTGACCAAACTAATAGACACCACCAGAAGAATTGTTCTATATCTATGTCATGCACTGGATATCAGAAAAAAGATTATAAATAAACAAAAAACTATATAAATGTAAAAGAGGCGTAGATCCCACGGGAGTTACCAAACCGGGCCAGAAAACAGAGCTCAAATATGTGGGTCTCGTCATTCTCTTATTACTGATTGATGTGTTGGTGTGACGTGCGTGTGTACTGGGCAACAGAATGGACAATGTACTCACTCGCTTAATGTTTTCCTCTCCAAAAGGCCAACTCGATAAGCGTATTATTGTAACACCCATATAACTGTATCAATCAGGTACAGTTGCCCACACATAAAGCTGGTACGCCTCGCTTCTTGTGAGGTACCTACAACAGGAAGGATATGAGCAAAGTTATAGTTTGTTGACAGGCAGACAGTAATAATATTTTACTGTCTGCCTGTCAACAAACTACAACTTTTGTTCACTTTCCTTCTCTTTATAGCTACCTCATAAGTAACAAGCCCCACCAGCTCCATGTGTGGGCAACTGTACATACCTTGGCACAGGTCATTCGACGATACACAAGTAACATAAGAAAAGTAATTTTGTGATACACAGGTAGCGTGGTAGGTAACACAGAAATACAAGTAACATAATACAGATAATTTGTTGCTACGCAGGTAATTCAATGGTACACAGGTAACATAATGTTACAAAGGAAACGCAGCACGCAATGAAACATTATGTTTTTACAATGCGACCTAGTACCAAGCCAAGTGTATTTCTTCTTCTTTTTTTTGGCACGAGAATGACTATGAAAGTGTAGAGGGACATTATTTGGGGGAAATGGAGGTGTAAAACTATAGCATGGGTTATATATGGAGCAAAAGACGTGTAAAGGTTAAAAAAAATCTAATGCAATAATAAAGGGTGGGAGGGAGATTTTAGGGGACCCATTAAGATTAAAGGTGTTCTGTCAAAGAGGGACCTCAAATCTTAGTTATCTGTCTTTATATTGATTTTGCTATCACTTGGAATGTTTATTACTCATTATATGGCATTTCATGTAAACATTAATGTTTTCCAAAAGCTCTATACCCATTACCAGCATTGAGTATAACAAAATATATTAGTACCAGTATGGTAGTTCAACCAGACACATCAAAATCACAACCCTGTTGGTGTAGGCCACCTGGCCAATATTCTTAGTTGTGGTCGAGATATCGAGAGGAGTTTTACTCTGTTAGCGTATTGCCTGCTTACCATAGCCAGCATGACATGACTTCCGAACACGAGGTGGAACAAGGATTGGGTGGAGATAGATAACATCGATACACTTGGCGAAGGACATATCAAGAAGTACAATGAATGACCAATAGAAAATTGAGGCATCACGAGGCCAGAACTCATTCACCATCACTTGGTACTGGGGGAGGGATTCAGTCATTAATATAGCTTAAAGTTTTTTATACCTGGAGGTTGTTATACAAGCAAGTTGTTCAGTCAAACGTTTTCAAATCCGATACCATTTAGCTGCTATACCAGTAATTATTAAGAATACATTTTAGGAATTCAGTTTTATACTTACCAAGGAAGGATATGATGCTGCAGTCACAGTAAGAAGCAGGGGGAAGAAAATATAGTGGCAGCACACTGTACAACAGAGTACACCACACAGTATTGTAAACACCAGACACGCATTTCATTATACTTTTAACAAAGTACTGTACTGTACAGTACGGTACTTTATTTTATCACATTTTCTCAGAGGGAGAGAAAACAGGTTTGAAGAACTCGGATGATGATCTGCTGGGCTTTCTTCGCCTTCTATTTCTGCTTCAGCTCCAATCAGTGCAGATAGTGAAGGTCCAGATGCCTCCTCCTCAAGTGTCTCAGGTGTTGTTAATACTTGGACACTCTCTTCCTCTGTCTGGTGGTAGCCAGGTACACAACCATCCTCATTCAGCTCTTCTCCAAAAAGTTTCCTTGTTCAACAGCTGCCAACAATGAACCCTCAATATCTCGTGGCTGTGGTGGAATCTTGGGTGATTTGAGAACCTTGTACCAAAAATTCCCGAGTGTGGTAACTGGTTGATTTGAATAGCTTGAATTTACACATCTGAATGGCCAAAACTGTTCCTGCACAGTCAAGCACCAAAATTCATATAAGGACTATAAGATATCCTTTCATCTGAAAGAGAATGGTGAAACTCACAAAGCTCTCTATTTATCTATAGTTCTGACACTTCACTCCCTCCAGAAACTCCCCCAAAGGGGGTGGCCATGGCAGAAGTGTCTCTACACAAAGCACTGAAAGTTTTTACACTAACACATATCAGTGCTATGTATATGTTCCTTTGGTATAAAATGTGCCAGACATGAATGACTTATAAGGCACAAAACCCTTGTAATCGCCAAGATTTGAACCTGCACACCCAGTGTTGAAGCTCTTACTATTAAGCCACGACAGATGCTGGACTGTAAGTCCCTTTGTGGAGGGATGTGACTTGCAATTATGCAGTAAAATATTGTATTTAGCTTTTGTGCAAAATATATTAACCACTTTTTATATAATACAGTAATATATAAGTAAAATTAAAAGGAACATATAGTGTCAATTTAAAAGAAATCTGCAGCACACTGCCTTTTATTGTCGGGGTCTTCCTCATTGCTGGGATTATTTTTGTTACTGCTGTTGTCAATGTTGGTGCGACGAGGGAGTTTCAGCAAGTTGTCAGTAAGGCCTCCTGTTCCCTCATTTTCCCCACCCCCACCTGCTTTCTGAATAGTTCTGGTTTTTGGGGTAACAATCCTACTTGGAGTGTGGTAGGAGGTACTGGGGGTATGAAGAAGTGGGGTAATGGGGTGTGGTGTGGTTGGTGTGTGCCGGGTAGAGGGTGATGGGGTATATGATGCCCTCAGAGCATTGTCTGTGTGCTTCACCCCAAATCGAGCAGTTAGAAGCCTTTGTGCAGCTGGAGACATGCCCAAATTACGTTCCTGCCGTCCTGTCTTCCCACCAGGTGTACCCAAGCTGTTCCGAGCCGTGTTAATGGCCTGAGTTTTCTTGTTCCTGTGTTTCTGACTTGCTTCCTCTGCCAGCCGGTAACCCAGTCGATCCCTGCAGTACACAAATACCAAAATTAATCATACAAAAACAACTTTAAAATAATTATAAACTTATCATAATATGGCATACAGTGAACCACCACAATCTGAAGGTTTGTATGTTCTTGTTTCATGGTAGGAAATTAATTAAGAGCACTGCACTTATTCTAATTCACATTTCAATTGTTCATAACATCTAACTTCATACTAATCATGGCAACATATAAAAATCTCTTAAATACCCACAGTAGTGTTGTATAGACAAAGTAACTTACAGAATTAAAGAAATTATCTGATATTCAGTCAAGACATTTACTGATGCAACACCCTCTCTCCACTGTTGATTTATTCCTGGAAGCACTACAAAAATCTCTGAACCCCGGAATAAATCAACAATAATTTCCACCCAAAAATCATACAAACCATCAAATGAACCTATAAACAAGACTCATCTTCCTCCTATAAATCATTGGGCTAATACTGGTCAAACCCTTTCTCAAGTGAATTATCCATCCTGAAATTCCTTCCCTTTATCAATATGGTTTTGAACCACAACACTCAATTATCACACACCTCTCTATTCTGACACTTTAGAGTTTAAGTGGATTCAATAACAAACAACCATTTGTAAAGATAAGATTGGCAGCAACAAGTGGCGCAAGTTCCATCGGTAAATATTCCTCCTGGCTGGAGAAACTGTTAAAGTAGGACAAGTTGTACCTGTTAGGCTGCTGAGGTATTCTGTATGAAGGTCCTGATGTATGGCGCCGGATGAGGGGTGTCTGACTGCCATCCAGTTGGCATGGGGTACCCTCCACCTCTCCCCAGGTCATGAGAGGTGAGGCATCTACTCCAGGAGCAGGGGATGGTGCGGACACAAAGTTGTACCCATTAACTCGTGGGGATTCCTTCCCAAGATCCTTCCCTGTGAAAAAAATTATGACCAGGTTCACTCAGGTCAATATCATTTACAGTTATGTTGTCATAAAGGGGAGAGCAGATGGTAAAATTTGGTGTGGCATAATGTGTTGGAGCAGCACTCCTAGTCTGCTGATTGTAACTTAGTACTATACATTCAATAAAAAAAGGTTATAGGTGAATAAGGCCCACTTCACACGATATGACCATGGCTGCACGACCAGGTTGGCTGCGCACAGAATCGCATTGCCTAGCGACCAGACTTGGCCGCTTGACCACGTGTAAAGGGCTCCATCTAAACCAATACAAACATTTGGTGGCACGGTCATGGTCGCGTCGTGTGAAGGGGGCCTAGACCTTCATAGTGTGTCATGAAAGGAGTATGGAGTTAAGTGGAAAGAAAGGGGTTACAGAAACATAGGAGAGACGTGGAAGACAGCAAGGAATGGAAAGTGGGATATGGGGTTGTGGAGCACAAATTGGGGTTGGGATGACCAAATATCATAACCTACATGGGTACCAGACTCCAGCTTATACTATATGGTGGTCATCTCTATAAATCAATCCAGTTAACTGTACATGAACAAAGTAATACTAAAGCATAGATATAAAGACTTCCGTAGACCATAAATATTTGCCACCCACAAGGGTTTCTTCTAAATCCTGCACAAGCATTATGTTTCATGGGTATTACCTATATACTGTATAGTATACAAAAGACATGCAGTGTTTTAAGCTTACCATCAACCCCAACCTTGCCCTCTTTCTTGCTGGCCTGAACTGCTGAGGCTTCCAACATGGCAGCTACACTCAGAGTCTCTGTGAATGGGTTCCCATGGAAGCGTGTGTTAGCCAGCTCCACCTTGCATTCTATTTCCTTATCCTGGGGCGGGAAGATGCCTAGGAGGTAACAAATCCATGTATTATTAGTAGGGAAAACATAAAACAAGAGAAATAAGGACACTAAAGTAGGTTTCCTTTACCAAGAGTGGGCAGCTGTTTCTTACAAACAACCCATAATCATACTGGTATTATTACTTTGCCTAATGTCTGCTTCTCTATGACACCATTTAAGGTATTAAAATTTTTGAAAAATTAAAGGTAAACCTGTACAATACATAGATGGAAACATGAGTTCTAAGAAAGAAGCTCTAGATTGCAGGGAATGAGGTATTCAGCACATGAAATGAATGCAAAAGGTGGAAATTTAAGTAATAAGGCTCAAGGGGGTGACATGATATATCTTCTGATTTTCTCAGATGTGAAACATTTTCAGTATTCTCTCCACATCTAGTACTTACCATCTGGTACAAACATGACAGAATTAAAGGTATTGAATTTCCAGTTGTCTAGGTGACCAGGTCTGGGGTCACTGTTGGCGGTGGCTGTTTCAGAGGGTATGGTGTTGGTAGTTGTAGTATGACATATTGCAAGAGTGGTTTCCTTCTGAGTTAATGAAGGCACATCAAGGTTGGGGAGGTACTCTTTGTTGTGTTGCTCCTCTGCCTCAAACATCCATGCATACTGTAAATGTGACCACCATTACAACATCATAATCGTATCACTACATTAAAGAAGTAAATTTCATTCAACCATTGCTTGTCAATGAACTTCAGTCACTAACATCTCATGTTACAATACTGATTAGTGCAAAAGTTAAATGTTCTGAGGAGATTATGCCTAATTTGAATAACATCTTTGGTTCAGATAATCACCATCACTTCATTTCCACAGCAAATACCTATGTACATTCTCTCATATTAATCTACTCCATGATCTTGTTTTAACCCCTATGGTCCAATCGACCACTCTACTGGCACTACAGTCTATGTTCTGGAGGAGAGTTCAAGTGGAAAGATCCCTACCTACCCCCAAAATAAACCCCCCTGAGATATACCTGATCCTACCATAGCACCTTACCTCAGCTCCCATGACCTCCCCACCTGCTCCCTCTACATAATCCCTCATCTTGTATAAAACAGGTCTCTGCATCCACTGTATATCATTCTCTCTTTGAATATTCACCAGTGAAGAGGGCGACAATCGTCGCTGACTCTGTATGGTAATATATCTTTTCATCTACCATTGTGGGTTTTCTTTGCACGGTCTATGTTCATTCCGTCGGATAAGCCACTGTCATTACCAATGACAGAAACCAAAAGTAACTGTAGAAACTCCTGTTCATTATACACTCACCTTTCTCCTGAATCTTGCTTGGCTCTCCTCCATAAGTTGCTCAAAGCTATCATTGTCCTCGCTGGTATGAGTGCTCATAAACTCATCAAGGGATGTAGTACGATCTTTGCCAGACTTCTGACTATCTTGAGAAGATGTCTTGTTACCAATATTACTTGAGGAATCCTGTCTGGGGGTTGTGCAGCCTGAGGACTGAGTTTGGGGAGTCTCAAATGTGGCTGGACTGTCCATCATTGATCCTTCTGCCCTGGCCTGCCTGGCATACAGCTGTCGCAACTTTACCAAGTCATTTGAATCTCGGGCAGCAAGGAACTCCACTCGCTCTCTCAAGTTCTCAAGGTCAGGGAAGAAATCACGCTCTATGATTTTCTCTACCTCCTGTAATAAAAAAAAAAAAGTGATTAATGCACTTTCAGTAAACACGACATCACAAGATCAGCTCCTCTGGTAAAAGATGGAGGTAAAGTGGGGGGCATACACAGAAATGGCACTTTGCTGCAGTGCTCATCTCCATGATACTGGCCTCTGAGCTTGTAGTGAGTTTTAGTAAGTATCTATTGCAGAAGACAAAGCCTCTGCATCACCCAGGTTGCCACAATCAATTTCCCATAGTTTTACCAAGGTGCTCATTTTGCCTACCAACTATGTAAGGGTATAGCAGGTGAAAGGCAAGAGCGAACATGCAATATCTAATGCAACTGTCCAATCCTCACACAGGTAAAGTTCTTGCTAACCTTCTCACTAAGTGAACCAACATGTTGGTTACCGTACAATTGCCTAGTGCCTCATGGGACAACTGGTAATCCTAACCTACCCTAGATGTGTCATAATAAAAAAATTAATAGTGAAGAAAAGAAGTCCTGTTCTTCAGCAGATGACAGCGCAGGCTGACAGCCTCGCAGTCCACATCACTGAATGGTTTTTACTTCAGAGTTTAGCTTCATAGTGGAATGAAAAGGATAGGAACCATGATTGAAAAGGAAATTCTAAATACAAGTTTTTTGTTGGTAGATGCGGATGGACATGGCAAATTTTGTCTGTCAATACACTTACCGACATATCTGATATAATGATGAAACAGGGCACCACAAATGAATACAATAATTGAAAAATATTGGCAGTACAGATGAAAATATTTCACTTACTTTCACATACGTTTCCTCATCCAAGACTTTCTTTTTCTTACGTGGGGGTGGTTGAGTTGGCTTTTTAAATATTTCTGCACTTTGGTCAGCAGTAAGAGCCACCTTCCCTTCCATCACCCCAACTGCTGCCTTCTCACTCTCTGTCATCTTCATCTGTAAAGTAGACCAAAGATATAAGCTACAAGAGTGTGAACATTACCAGAAGACTGAAAATATTCACTGGCTACTTGAAAATTATTGTGAAACATTGTGCACAACCATACAACTTAATTAAATTTGTTTTTCAATACTGCATGCCTTTTGCTTAAGCATACTATACTTAATATACAGTAGTACCGGTACTCTACTGCATTGTCAAAGATTCTAGCTCATCATCAATTTTGTGTCTGTGGGTTCCATTCTTTCACTTTCTTTTATCCTGGCTTTCCCTTTTTAAAGGGTTTTTGGGAATGCAGTCAATTGTATTTGAACTCATCATATTAACTGGAGCAAAAATATATCAGTTGGATGCCTGTTGGCTTCTACAACATGCAGTAGATATATTAGGCCTATTCACAATGAAGCTCATGCCTCCAGGGTTTGCTAAAGATTCTACCTCAAGATGCAGAGTTCAAGAAGGGTTAACATTATGGAGCCTACTGGAGGACAACGAAATCCAAGCTACCCGGCAGAAGGACATCAATACTGCCTGCTGAGTGCCTGGCCAACTGAACCCAAGGCAGTTAGGTTTAATTTGGCTATATTATGACAGGGTAGGTTAAATTTGGTTAGATTCTGTCAGGGCTAGGTAAATTAGACAGAATGTTAAGATTTAATATGACCCACAGGAGAGGAAGCAGTTAAACTCATCAAACACACCTCCAAGCATTTGCAAACAACAGTTGGAACTTGAAAAACCTATATTTTATTTGTCTGGAGGGCCATATTCAGATGGGGGCATATTTCTTATATGAGAACTACAGAAGACGCAAGGTTAGACCTACTGTATGTCAATATAGCAGAAATTCAACCCAGACCACATTTATCATAATAATACCTTTCCTTGATTTCTCTCGGTATTGGAAATGGGGCATTTGTGGAGGAAATGCCATAAAAGATAATAGTGTTAGAATGGTCTAAACAAGTGGGTAATGAAGGTAGAAAAACCGTACGCAATAACGGTAATTCTTTCAATATTTACCTTCCTCTCTCAATATTTCCCATGATCTTTTCCTGTGGGGGAGTTAACCTTTAAGTTAGGGTATTAAACATAGCTAAATATAGTCGCCCATTCACTTTAACATATAATAACAGAGTATAATGGAATGTTCCAAATATATTTATTTAGCATAATTGTTGGTATTTATTGTTACGTCCCCAGTCCTGGGTCGACTGAGGCACGCAATCAGATTAATCACAAGAGGAAGAGCAAACTCAAACACTTGTAAAGCTTCTAAGCTTTATTTACCTCACTCAAATCTTGGCTCCAAAAGCCTACCCTCTCTAATCTTACCCCCTCTGTTTACAATGTCTTTCTGAACTCTATATGACATTTTATAGGTATCCTAGAACAAGTCTTGGAATATAACAAAATAAAGTAGTGACATCTTCTACCTAGTAGTGAAGATGTCAACACATACTTCTGTACCAAAACATAAGGTATTAGTACTGAAGTGGACCTGAATTCAGCAGTGTTGCCAGATCCGGCTGGGTCCTAGTATTTTACCCCTGTCATTCATTGTACTTTATCACGATTATTTCCCGGTAGTTTGCCCAGGTTAGGTCCCGGTAGTTTGCCCAGGTTAGGTCCCGGTGGTCTGATGCGGTCTAGGTTAGGTTAGGTCAGGTCAGGTAAGGTCAGGCTAATTTCAAAATGCCCCATTTGAATATGCCCTATCTTGGAAACGGGGCATTTGAGGAAGAAAAACCATAGAAGAAAAGTGTCTTAGAATGGTCCGAAATAGTGGGTAATGACAGTAAAATATCTATTATACAGTAAGGTCCACTTCTGTACCTTTACCAAACATAATGACGATGTGACACAATCCGGGTAGTGAAGATATATCACATCGTAATCATCTTCTACTTAATAGTGAAGATGTTAATATACATTTCTCTACCAAACATAATGACGGTGTGACATAATCCTTCCTTGTATGGGTAGTGAAGATGTGTCACACCGTAATCATCTTCAACTTAATAGTGAAGATGTTAACACGGTAGTTTGCCCAGGTTAGGTCCCGGTAGTCTGATACGGTCTAGGTTAGGTTAGGTAAGGTCAGGCTAATTTCAAAATGCCCAATCTTGGAAATGGGGCATTTGCGGAGGAAATGCCATAGAAAAAAATAGTCTTAACGTTAGAATGGTCTAAATAAGTAGGTAATGAAGGTAGAAAAACCGTAACGTTACGTAATAACGGTAATTCTTTCAATATTTACCTAATTGTTTCCTCCCTTTCCGTGGCGACTAAACTTTCCTACTGAACAATACACAACCCAAGTTAACTAAATACATACAGTACTTCAAGGTTGGTCATTACCTTCACGAGTCACTTCAATGGACATGAAACCCACTTCCCCTTGATAATAATTTCCCTCCTCAGCAAATTACTGTTAATGCAATACTTACTCAAAACTAATGAATACAAGGTGAATATTACCAATGTTGGGAACTAAAGGCACGGAGTCTGTACTATTTTGTCCTGAGCCACACTGAAGTACTCTAAGTTTTCTGCTGCTGTTTTCACTTCAGTCGTAGATTCATAAGTGATTAAACCAAACACAATCTTCATCGTTTACCTTACGTTTCTCAGCGTCTATGAACAAAAGCGCATCATATAGGTAGACTTAAGGTGGTAGTACTGCGACACCATCCTGGGACCCACACACTTTATTTTACAATAATATCAATAAATCAGAGTCCATTATTATTATTCTGTCCATACAAAACAAAACTGCAAGATGGGCCAGACGTGATTACAGACACACTACATCAGTCACTTTGCTTAAACAAGACACAAAACTAGACCCATTGGCAACACGAAGACAGATACACAGACAACAGATGATATACAAAATCACAAACAAGTTAGTTGACATAGACAAAAACACATATATCTACACCCTACAAGTATACGATCCACTAGAGGCAGCCACAACTTAAAATACCATACATACCAGACAAGCACTGATATATTTAGGCACTCATTCTTTCCCCGCAGCATCCAAGAGTGGAATCAACTCCCATCTCACGTAGTTAATAGCCCCACTTTAGAAATAGGATCACCAATCATTACCTCCCCAATCCTAATTCTCAACCCGCAGTCCCTGACCCAATCCACCCTTATCCTAACCCCCTTCCTAATCCTCCCCTGGATCCTTAAATCCCCCGCACAACCCCCGCATATTATTATGCTGCCCATGAGCGGCCCTCTGCGGGACCCACAACTTGAACTGGTATACAACTCTTTTTGAATCGATAAGAATAGTATTCGATTACCCACAAACTGGAGATAAAGGGGCAAATTAAAGAGAAATAAAGACATTATATAACAAGAATATACTCTTAGATCTGTTATTGATAGAATGAATAACTGATTTTACATATCCAACAGGCATCGAGAATCATATTGGAAAAAGAAATCAGAGAAGGTGAGAGGTACCTTAAAATATCATAGAATAACAAACAGATCAGATAAGATACGAATATCTGAAAGATGATTATGGTCAAGCGAGTGGTTGCAGATTTTTATTAACATGTTGCTAACCAACATCCTTTTGGCCGAGAATATAAGCACTCACATTTCTATACCCTTACCTAATAAAAGACACCAAACTTTTATTGCCATAGTACTGCAGAGATCCAATATGAAGCTTAGACCTTGAGTACTACAATCAATTGAACACAAACAATTCCTTGATACCAGGGTGAATGGGCATGTTTTGCTGCTGCCTTGTCATAGGGCCATGTCAGCCTTGCCTGCCTTTAAATAAGCCGCTTGCCTGACCTACATGTGTGGGGACTGAAAGTGTGTGCCTGCAGGGAACAATGGCTATAATCTTGAGGTCAGCTGGAAGGACCCTGTATCACTTCATCAGCCCAGGTCAGGATTTACTATATTTTCACACACAAAGGTACTGTGCATTGTTCGCCTTCCTTCGTGAATAATATAAGGAAATAAACTTATAATCAGGTGTAAGGGATTTACTACTGCTTTATCACACACAAAGGTGTAGATGGTTCGCCTTCATTCGTGAATGAAATATTGACGTAAATTATAATCAAATTTTTGCATCGTATTAATGTACAGGTAATGCCTATATTAAAGCTTTGTTAATTGAAATAAATATTCAGTAGACTTGCAGCTATGATAGTCAATTAAGCGACCAAGTTCAATCTCCTCCAGTCTTACAATCTGTCTCTCCTTTCCTCCTCCCCTCATCTATTTAATTTTTCCCCTCCATTCGACCGTAGACTACAGCTGGTACTTGTTGCAAACTGATCCATTCATCCTCCGTCATGGAAAGTAGAGTTATAATAGTTGGTGGTGGTGACGATGGAAAGGTCTTGAAGTGAGGCCATCATGACTGACCTGCCCTGCCCAGCCCTGCCCTGACCTGACCTGACCTATTGCCCTGTCGTGGAAGGGCATATGTTTTTTTTTAGGGTCAGACGGACGGTGGGATTGTGTGGGAGTAACCTTTCATTACTCTTGCTATTTTTAACACTAATGCAGTTTTATTACGCTTTTCTTTCTTGTGATGTAACAGGTTAAATTAATAATGCAATGAAGAACGTTCAATATAGTAGGCGATACACGCTTACTTGTCAGTATTTTTGTTAATTTTAGCGTAGTATTGCCAGCAGGGTGTGGGCGATATTTTAATGGTTTGGACGCCTCTTCGTACCCTAATCTCTCTTCAACTGTTCCTCCTTTCTTGAGCTGTTGGGCCCGCCAAGCCAGGCATAAGGCCCAAGCAGTGATGTTTTCTCCTGCAATAAAACAAAACAAAACACAACTCTCATAATTTTCCATGGTGCTAGTTGTTCCTCCTTTCTGTTTCCTTTTCACTTGTGACTCCAGACTGCATAAATATAATCTCTCATTACTGTTGCAGGAAAATACTCGAGGAAGTCACAACTTTTCACGATTTGGATTAAAAAAATAAATAAATAGAGTATTGCTTGGTGATCCCTTAATACCGGACTTCTTTGAGAATAATGCCATCACTAATTTTTTTGTTTTGATGTTCAAATGATACATGCATTTATTTCAAAGAATCCGAAATACTTGCAAGTCGTCCTAAAGAAATCCGTCGACCGAGGAGCGTATTCGGAAACAGTACCAAATTTCTCACTACACGATTCATTATGTTTATATTTTATCCCTTGGTTCCACATATATCGAATTCTTATTTAAGGACCCTGCATGTGATCGTGTATGAGAATTGGAGGCTTCTGATTCCTCCTGACTATGCCACGAAACACACTCCTTCCCTACAAGTGGTGTTTCGTAACAATATTTGAAGGACTCAATTACCTCCAATTATCTAACTATATCACAGGGACCTTTAAGGGGAGAGTATAATTTTGGTAATTTTAATTTTGGTAACTTGGTAAGTGTCTTGATTCCTCCAAAGTATGCCAGGAAACAGGACCAGACTAACAAAAGTAATGGTGTCCTGTTGCTGGGAATAGTTTGGAGGAATCATAATCTCCAAATATACCAAAACTATTCCCTCCCCTTAATAGATCAAAGACTAACAAAATTTACTGACCACAAGGATAGCTTTCAGACCCAAGAATAGGCTAACTGGATGAAGGGGAGATTATTTTGTTGGTTGGTACATTGGACGGTTTCTGATTCCTCCAGACTATACCATGTAGCAGACGTCCTTAATTTATGTTACTAATAGGGGATCTGTTTGGTGGTATAATTTGGAGGAATCACAGACCTTCCAATTCACCAACAAGAGAATCTCCCCTTAAGTCGATCACATACCACTTGTCTTGTAAATTCCCGATGCTTTGGACGTTAACACGGGCTTCTAAATGCTTTTTTTTTTTTTTTTTATAAAGTTATTATATATATTTTTAATAATAAAGGTATTCAGGTCAGTGGCTGCGATACACCCAAATGAAATAACTCTATAAATTGTTAAACCAATACACCACTCATTGTCTCAGGCCATCAGATTTGTCAATATATTAAAACGCTTTTCTCAGATTATTAAAAATCATTAAAACTTCTTCACCAACTTAGGTTATTTCAACATCACCCAACCATTGTCCAGTCGAAGGGAAAGGAAGAGGAGGAGTAGAATAGGGAGGAGGAGGAGTAGGAGGATAGGGAGGAAGAGGAGGATATGGAGGAGGAGGAGTAGGAGAATAGGGAGGAAGAGGAGGATAGGGAGGAGGAGGAGATGGTGAGGAATAGAGGGATTAGTGGATGAGAAAGGAGGATGTGAGTAAGGAAAGGAGACGAGTTGATGATGGAAAGAGTAGAGAAGGGTGGAGGAGAGGAAGGGAAGGATGGAGGGAGATAGGAGGAAAGAAAGAGGAGGGGAGGAGTGGCAGGGTTGGAGGAGGAGAGTTGGAAGGAAAACTGGACAATACGTGGGGAGAGTGGAGGTGAAGAAGGAAGGAAAACGATAAAATAATAACAGAAGATGGAATGATAGAAAGAAAGACAGGAAAATGAGAACATGGGTCAAGGAATAGAAAATGAGAGAGAGAGAGAGAGAGAGAGAGAGAGAGAGAGAGAGAGAGAGAGAGAGAGAGAGAGAGAGCGAATAAAAAGTTCCAGTGTGTGAAAATATGTCCGTCTAAGTTACAACAATGATCATATGACAGGATATATTTACAAGGCAGAGACAAGTTTTTATTAGATTCTTGTGGCACGAGGAGTATGCACAGTAAATGATAGGTATAGAGCTTTAGATGTATAATGGGAACACCAATATATCTATCTGTCTGCTGCTCTGAAGGTCCGACTAGCACGTAATAAATATAAGGAGGACAATGAAAGTATCGCCACAAGGTTTTCAAAATTTTGTACCCCGAGAGAGAGACAGACACACATGCATACATACATAGGACATGGATAGAGAAAAGCAAGAGCCGCAAACCATCTATATATAGTCTTAATTGGAAGGTAATATAGCTGATTCCTCCAAAATACTCGTATACCTTAATTTAAACAGACGACCTCAGTGTTACTTTATAATTTTAATGGAGAATCTGTTTCGTGTCATATAGTTTGGAGGAATCAGTAGCCCTCCTCCAATTTATCTGGGGAGTACAGTACGTATCCCCTTCATTCATTCTGTCTGTGTCTGTAGAGAAAATAGATTGCACCCGTCTTCATTAAGAACGCCAAAACGAGTTAAGGCAATATATAAAAACAATCACTCACTCAGCTGCCCTTGTGCATGCTTGGGTAGGATGAACGTACAGTCTGTTACAGTTCCGACTGGGCCACCCAGTATCGAGAAATCGTAGATGTGGCAGCAGTGTGTGTGCTCGAAAATTATACGGATCGTCAACACTCTCCCTCTGTAGTGAACATGACCCTGCCTCAAAGTTCATTCCATAGATGGCGCTGTGTAGTTGTGGAAGGAATGTAGACTGCAGGGTTGAAGTTTCGGGAAACATCTATGCTCGTGCCAATGAGTCATGAGCTCTCAGGCAGAGTGGTTGAGGAATGCTATTATGGAAATTTAACAACTATATTACACAATGAGTAGGTGAAGCTAAGGTAAAGTTGTTCGTGTCCTGAACAGTGAATATTTCTTCTTAATGGTTATCATGTTTGGCTTGCAACATTGCTCAGCCGTTCTGACAGAGCTCACGTCTCGTTGCCACGATTGTTATCTTGTTTTTCTACCAACTAGGATCGGGCAGATAGGTTGTTTTCTTTGTCCATCATATTTTGGTAAGCATAATTTGAGATCACCTTTGATTTCGTATTTTATTTGTAAGTCAGGTATTACATGCATAGTAAAATTCCTTCATTGCTAAATACTTTTTCTCTCGTAATAAAAATGTTAAAGTCAACTGTAATTCTCTCTCTCTCTCTCTCTCTCTCTCTCTCTCTCTCTCTCTCTCTCTCTCTCTCTCTCTCTCTGAAATAAACACCATCTTATCTTATCCTATCTCTATACTAATGAAATCGAACAGAGAGTGAGGACCAATTCCACAGTTGTTCGTTGTGATTTGTTAGCACCCAAACGAAAGAAACTAAACTGTGTAAATGACTTGTGTCTGATTTATTGGAAGCATCTGATGAGTAAAGTATACAGCTATTGTAATAATACAAATGCTCAATTAATAGTTTTGGTGAATAGGAATAATCAGCTTTTGAGAAATAACGAAGCCTTACAAGTGTGTTTGGGGAGGACTCTGACAAAATGACTGTGGAATCAGTCCTGGCTCCCTGACATTCTACGTTAATAAACAAATTAGTAGTGTCGAAATAAGCGATCGTTTTGCCAGTGATAATCAACTCGCATTGATTGTTAACTGGGTTATGTTTGTTTTGAACCCACAGGTGAACGGGGAAGAGGCATCACTCCTAACGACCAAACGTGTGTTTAACCTACTAATAGATTACCCCAAGTTTTGTTAATAGATACATTAATGTGTGCATAGTAGTAGGTGATCTACCAAATTTGCACACCGTTCACATAATGATGGATTTATGTGGAGAAGAGAAGGGCGAAGTCTCAGAAAGTAGCCTAGGTGGGCAAGGTGAACTTCGTTGGAACCCCATAGAGAACGTGTGGGCTAATATGGTCAACTGCTGGGAGCCAGAGATGGTGGAGCGGAGACCGGAGGCACTAATGGCTCATACCCAGGCTCAGTGGGAGATGTTCCGCAACAAACCTAACAAATTCGACGCATTGTGGCCTCTGTGCCCGATAGACTGCGTGCCGTCATAGAGAAGGAAGGTGGCTGGACTAGATATTAATTGTCAATGTAAATAAAAAATTATTTTGTTTAAATAAATGTTGTTGGGTTGTCAAGGATTGTATAACTCCTACTTTGGCTATTTACATTTATAGAGTGTTCCTGTCTATTGAAATTATGAACCTGTAAAGATGACGAAAGTAGAGAATAACCAGAGTTTTATCTTTCTCCCGGCCAACGAGGGTTCAACCGCTGATTTTACAGCTGGTTAGCATATTTTTCGAATTTGGCTGGAGAGCAAGAAGTGCTGGGACAAAATGAAGGAAAATTGCTCCTAACATATAGGAATAAAAGTAACCATAGGAAATTTTTTAAATAGTCTCATTGTCTTTCCCAGCTCATTTTACCTACTTGACTGCATTTCAACCCAACCATACTTAATCTAACCTAACTGAACGGATTGCATTGACCAGGTCAGACTTGAAAAATATGCCTCCGAATAGGGGTCCCTCTGAGTGTGCAGCGTGTTTTAAGATGTGATCTCGGGCACGGACGCGAATATTTCATATTTCTTTATAATGCAAGTAAATCTTGGTTTAATCACGTGTTCTGTCTGACTTTTACTAGGAGCTAATTTTCTTTAGGATTATTACACATACAGCATGATATCGGTAATGTCAATTTAGACACATTCTTCTTTAATTTGTACAGCTAACGTTATCCATTCATTACTTGATGACTCGAGAAAAAGATACACAGAATATGCGAGAGGGATAGTTTCGGAGTAATTTCATAATTCGTAGGATTTATGGTAACGGGTGATACAATAAACAAAGTAATAAAAATCTTTAGGATTTTATCATTATAAGGAGTCGTTACACTGAAACGCTCATCAAATACTGACTGGCAAACTACATTCCTAGCTAAAGTAATGACCATACGTATCCGTGTGCTCAACCGGTGCCTTCCAGTGAACTTCACCTTGCCCACCTACTTTCCGAAACTTCACCCTTCTCTTCCCCACAGCCACACACCGTTATCTCTGGAATAAATCAATCATTATGTGAACGATGTGCAAATTTGGTAAAACACCTACTGTTATGCACACACTATTTTTCACTACAAAAGGTTAATTAGCAAAAATCGGGGTAATCTATTAGGAGGTTAAACACACGTTTGGTCGCTAGGAGTGATCCCTCTTCCCCATTCAGGTGTGGCTTCTAAATAAACATAACCCAGTTAATTTAACAATCAATGCCAGTTGATTATCATTGGCAAATTGATTGATTGATTGATTGATTTTTGGCGCTGCAACATCGAGATCATATAGCGCCAGAAGAAGGTGATAGAAGAGGTAGGACCACAAGCAGGAAGGAAATAGAAAGAAAAGAGAGACAGTTGAATAACTGAAAGAGATTGGCTGGGGCCGAAGGGGCGCCAAAACCCTTAAAGTATTGCCCTCTATCACTACCACCGGCAATACCCCCCTACGGGGTCTAAAGGAGAAAGAGAGAAGAGGTGGAGATGAGGGAAAGGTGAAGAAAGAACAGGATAAGAAAAGTGAAGAAGTTAGAAGGAGGTGAAGAAGAATCTATCATTGGCAAAAAGATCACATATTTCGACACTTATTTGTTTAACGTAGAATGTCAAGGAGTCAGGGCTGGTCCCACATAGTCATTTTGTTTGTCAGATTCCTCCCCAAACACACTCGTAAGCCTTCGTTATTTCCCAAAAGCTGAGTATACCTATTCACCAAAACTATCAAGCACTAGTATTATTACAATATCTGTAAACTTTACTTATCAGATTAATCCAGTAAATCAGTCAAAAGTCATTTACACAGTTTAGATTCTTTCGTTTGGGCGCTAACAAACTACAACGAACAACTGTGGAATTGGTCCTAAATCTCCATACGATTTCGTATCTAAATAGACTGGATAAGATAAGATAGTGTTCATTTGAGAGAGAGAGAGAGAGAGAGAGAGAGAGAGAGAGATTACAGTACACTTTAACGAGAGAGAGAGAGAGATTACAGTACACTTTAACGAGAGAGAGAGAGAGAGTATTTATTAATGAAGGAATTTTACTATGCATGTAATACACTGTAACGTGACTTACAAATAAAATACAAAATCAGAGGTTAACATCAAATAATGTTTACCAAAATATGATGGCCAAAGCAAACAACATATCTGCTCGATCTGCTCGAGTTGGTAGAAAAACAAGAAAACAATGCAATGTTGCATGCTAAACATGAAATCCACTTAGAAAAAGTATTCTCTGTTCAGGCTACGAACAACTTTACCTTAGCTTCACCTGATCATTGTGTAATATAGTTGTTAAATTTCCATAATAGCATTCCTCAACCACTCTGCCTGAGAGCTCATGACTCATTGGCACGAGCATAGATGTTTCCCGAAACTTCAACCCTGCAGTCCACATTCCTTCCACAACTACACAGCGCCATCTATGGAATGAACTTTGAGGCAGGGTCATGTTCACTACAGAGGGAGAGTGTTGACGATCCGTATAATTTTCGAGCACACACACACACTGCTGCCACATCTACGATTTCTCGATACTGGGTGGCCCAGTCGGAACTGTAACAGACTGTACATACCACCCATTAATTAAGAGGGAAAGTATGCCAGGAAACAACACCAGATTAAAAAAAAAAAAATAATAGTGGCTTAGTTTAGTGGAATAGCTCATAAGAATCAGTTGCCAAAAGACTGATACCAACACTGTATGTACTGTACTATACCCCATTAACGGGAGATTCTTTTGAGGTAAATTAGTGAGTTACTGATTCTTTCAAATTATGCCACGAAACTAGATCCCTCATTAAGATAACTAACATTAAGGTCTTCTATTTCTTGATATAGTTTGGTGGAATCACAGACCTTCCAATTCACCAACAAGAGAATCTCCCCTTAATACTCACCGTGATCTTATAATTATATATATTAAGATAACGTGTCCAGGAATATCGAACAAATAGACTTTTGTGTATATTATATATATAGATCCTCGTTCACTTTTCCCTTCTATGAGTATTTTTTTTTAATGCTGATAACTACCTGCATAGAAACAAACAAATAAAAAACCAAAGAGAGGTGAGGGAACAATAATTATTAAGGTTAAGCGAGGGAAAGAGAAAGGAAAGAGAGATTGAGGGGCGGCAATTAATTAAAGGGATGTGGAGGGAGGACTCAGTCAGAACCTTCTACCATTATAAAAAATAAATATATAATAATCTGGAATGAGAGTAAAAAACTGCACAGACGTATGTAACTATGTTGGTAATGTACTGGAGTGGCAAAACATTTCTTCCACTCAGATTAATAATTACTTTAATGGTATATATGTCTGAGTGGAAGTAAAGATGCTTAGTGTATTATTATTATTATTATTATTATTATTATTATTATTATTATTATTATTATTATTATTATTATTAAGGGACTCTGTGATGTAGTCAGGAAATTGGAGGTAAATAAGTCCTTCAAATATTGCCACGAAACACACACACCTATATACAGTAGAAGGAGCTTGTTTCGTGGCACAGTCAGGAGGAATCAAAAGCCTGCAATTTTTATACGCGATCACATGGTCCCTAATTATACTACATCTTCGAGGAAAAGGCGTTTGGTTACTAAAGTCCCATTGCATATATTTATTGGAATCAGCGAAGATGAGAACTTTTCCTTGAAGAAGCAGTTTAAGGAGAGATTCTTTTGTTGGAGAATTGGAAAGTCTCTGATTCCTCCAAACTATGCCCAGAAACAGATCCCCCATTAGTACCATTGAGGGCGTCTGTTTTCTGGCATAGTTAGGAGGTATCAGTAGCTTACCAATTAGCCAACAAGAGAATCTCCCCTTAATAATACCACACTTACTTTCTACGTACACACACACACACATTCAGACACACACATACAGATATACACATACACACACACACACACACACACACAGACACACACACACACACATATATACACACACACATACAGACAAACACATCTTTATGCATCGGTTTATGCTCAAGACACATTTAGTATTATCGACTTCACTCTGGGAGATGAAATAATTTTTGCTCGTGACTGACTATACTGTACACGTTTGTGGCGTCTGTTGTGCCACGTGTTCCCAAGTTGGTGGTTGTGGTGGTGAAAAAACACCACCTAATAATAATGTTGTATTGCAGTTACGTGTACGTAGTCTTGTAATTTCTATATGTTGTAAACCCTCGAAAACAACAGTGTGTGTGTACCAATTCTTGTGGCCAATGGTACTTATATTTCGTGCCATTTCTCATAAAAAAAAAAAAATAGTCATAGTCTTGGTCAGTAGTTCACAACCTTTTTTGCTGGTGACCCTACGTCTCTATTCCGACATTCTTTGCCATTCGTAAGATAGAGTTATGCCGTGTACTTATCATAAAAGCCTTGATGATGATGATGGTGATGATGTTGATGTAAAGTAGAAGAACTGTGTTAGAAGAAAATACTTAATATACTTGTTAGTCTCCATTTGTTAAGAGACCCAGTTATGTAGTCTAAAAATTGGTGGTAAATGAGTCCTTCAAATATTGCCACGAGACACACACATCTACTGTATATAATATGGAAGGAGCGTGTTTCGTGGCATGGTCAGGATGAATCAGAAGCCTCCAATTTTCATGCACGATCACAGGGTCTTTAAGCACTTTATCGGTAGTTAATGGGGAGAGAGAGAGAGAGAGAGAGAGAGAGAGAGAGAGAGAGAGAGAGAGAGAGAGAGAGAGAAACAATAACAAGTAAACAAAGTGATGTGGGCCTCCTCTCTTTAATTGTCTTAACCGTCGGCCTCTCTCTCTCTCTCTCTCTCTCACACCGGCATCTACTACCACGAGCGGAAAAACGTGTCCCTCAATATTAACACTAATTCACCCAACTGACCCAAGGAAAAAAAAAAACGGGGTGAGGATGAGGAGACAGGCGAGGCGAGGGAATGATGATGGAAAGTGGTTAAGGGGAGGGTAATAGTTTTGACATTTTTAGAGATAATGATTCCTCCAAACTCTTCCCATTATTTTCTTTAATCTGGTCCTGTTTCTTAGCATACTTTGGAGAAATCAAGGCACTCAAATGTAACAAAAGTACACGCTCATCTTAAGGGGAGATTCTGTTTTTGGTGAATTGGAAGGTCTCTGATTCCTCCAACTAAGCCACGAAACAAATCCCTATTAGTAACATTAAGGTGACATGTTTCCTGGGATAGATTGGAGGAATCAGTAACCCTCCAATTTACCACAAAGAATATCTCCCCTTAAAGTAAGGCAAGAAAAAGGAGAGATGCCGAGTACTGTATAGAACATGCAGATACTGAACGATATATATATATATAATAAATTATATTGACAGAGATAATACAGCTACCAGCAAAAGAGTTGTCATTTTATCTTCAATTGAGGACCCTGTGCTCGTGTATGAAAATTAGAGGCTTCTGATTCCTCCTGATGATGCCACGAAACATGCTCCTTCCACATAAGTGCAGTGTTTTGTGGCAGTATTTGAAGGACTCATTTATCTCCAATTTTCTGTCTATATCACGTATCGGGTCCCGTAATTAAGAAGCGCGCTCTTTGAGTCGATGCCTGTATGAATGTATGTACTGCCTACATGGGTGTAGAATGTAAGTGGTTTGTGTGTGTGTGTATGTGTGTACGTGCGTAAATGCGTACCGGTGTGAGGAATATATAGGAGTGTCAGTATTGGACAGCAGATTGATTAAGGTGAAGTAGACCCCAAGGTTTGTGTTTCTCTCACCTGACCTTTCTCCTTGTCCAGTCCATTCACTACATGTACACTGACGGACACCTACAAAAACTACACACCTGCAGATCTCTACCTACATTGTATATACACACATGATATCTTCTATATTGTTGTATTAGAATTGTTTGTTGTGATATATTGTTTTTTCTTCCCCTTGCCATTCCTGTAGGTGGTATAATCTCCATTTATGTACGAAAGTGAAGTGATACGCTTGTTTTTAACTTTATGACATTGGGACCATTATTCCGGACTTTTTCCATACCTTAACCTAAATAATATGAAGATAATGGTTGTTGCTCTTCTTCCTTCACACTCTATATTCTGTGTATTACATTTTTCCCTCTTCTCACCTCACAGCAAAAATCAGGTGTAAAGATCAGGATTGTACTATTGGTTACTGTGGTATTACACTTGGGTTCATAACGTAGTACTTGGAGGGGGTTAATTTTTATAAGAAATCTGTTATGTGTTATAATCAAGCAATCTTACTTGTACTACTTAACATATCATGATTATAAACCATAATCTTACCTGTTACACAAACTTGTATTTAACTAAAAACACATTTTCATACGCGTCAGCAATGAATATACAGCCATACACACAAATGAGAAAAAAATATTAACAGTACTACCGTATACATATATATATACATATTTTATGTCACACAAAGTACAGTACATGGTCCCAATGCACACACACACACACACACACACACACACACACACACATTAGTAACGGCATTAGAGTCGAGAAGCCCATCGGATATTGTAAAACACAAACCCCTTTCTCCATCCAGTCAGGGAGCTACAACATTCTTTAGGACCCAACACAACATCCCACCCCTTCATTTTCGCCGATCAAAGTCACATGAAAAAAAAAAATAAAAAAAAAATAAAAATAAAAATAAAAAAAATAAACAAAAATTAAAAATAAAACCTGGGGTGTTAAAAAAAATGTTTGTGGTGTGATAGTGTTTTGGAGAGGGTCGTGGTATGTGAAGGTATATAAGGCTGGTTGGGTTGAGGAATGACGACCACTAACTACTCTACTGTTTCCCGAGCGCCTGTCTGTGTCACTCTCTCTCTCTTCCTTGCGTCCTGTCATTACCAAGATCGAGAATCCCCCAGACATATACCCACGTCGTCTCCTCCTGCCCAGCCCTGCATGTATACCCATCAGGAGTTGAGCCACACATCTACTTTATTCTTCTTTTTCTTCAGCTTTCGTCCGAGTTCGAGCCAAAAGTGACCATGAGAAGTGTAGGTTTGAGAACAAGGATAATAATTTTAAGTGTATGGAATTTATGAAGTCCCGTCAACTCTCTTATTAATCCGACTCTTCACTCATTTTTTTTTTCCGTTCCGGACGAAATCAAAAGCCAACTATATCGAGTTGATGCATTCTTGGAGGTCTGTATATAGATGAACACACAAGCTTATGGTACGAGTATAATATATAACATTTTAGTGTGTTGTGACAGTGATTGAGGCCGTATTGTATATCATTTGCCTACATTGTGGGGCGGAAAGACAGGTTAATAGGGGAACTCATTTTGCTGTAGAATGTTAATGATAATACTTCTTGCTGTTGTTGTTGTTGTAGGTGATTATACTTCTTGGGTTAAACTTTGATATAAACCTTCCCTGCACTCATAACACTTTCCTAACAGTGCCATTTCTTTGGTTTCCCGACAATGTTCTAGTCCATTCTGCACATATTCTTTTAGCATATACTGACACCGACCTGAAACCATTAAACAAAAAGGGTCCATCACAATACCACCAGTCCATTAGTCTATGCCACTCGTCCATTATACTTTATCCACTGACAAATTCATTCAGGGAAAAAATGTACACTTATTAGGACCACTGCTACAGATGCATGGGGCCCTTCTATTTATTCAAGGCGGAAAGTGAATAAAGATAGGAAATAAGGACGAGAGAAAGAGCCATATCTAAAGTCTTCGTGAACGAGTTTTTCTCTGTATACGCTATTTCTCATTTTCCTGTACATCCTCTGCCTCCCTCTCCTTTAATGCACTTCTTATGTCTTCCCACTACTTCTCATATACCTCCTCCAGTCCTCCTACTCTCCCTTCCTAACCATCTACTCCGTTGCTGTCGAAGTGTGTGTGTGAGTGTGTGTGTGTGTGTGTTACAACTGACAGTGGCGTGTGCATCTATAGTATATAGCTGTATATGGTGATAGTGGTGGTACAAATTATAAGTGTATCATCAAGTGGTGGTGATGGTGATGTTGATGGTGACACATAATTGCTGTTGTTGTTGTTGTTGTAGGTGGTGATGACATGTAATTGTTGTTGTTGTTGTTGTTGTTATTGGTAGTGGTGGTGGTGGTGGTGACATGTAACTGTTGTTGTTGTTGTTGTTGTAGGTGGTAGTGGTGATGATGTCAGGTAATAGTGGTGGTGATGAGATGTAACTGTTATTGTTGTTGTTGTTGTTATTGTTGCAGGTGGTAGTGATGGTGGTGGTAATGGTAGTAGGGGGTACACTGGGAGCGGTACAGTTCCCTCCTAGGTTGGATCAAGAGGCGCCCCCCACACCAGTCCCCATCCTACTCGACCAACGCTCACCCATCGACTCACACGGCGGCTACTCCTTCAGGTTAGTTAGTCAGTCAGTCAGTTTTTATATGACGGCAGCTACTCCTTCAGGTTAGTCAGTCAGTCAGTCAGTTTTTATATGATGACAGCTACTCCTTCAGGTTAGTCAGTCAGTCAGTCAGTTTTTATACGACGGCAGCTACTCCTTCAGGTTAGTTAGTCAGTCAGTCAGTTTTTATATGACGGCAGCTACTCCTTCAGGTTAGTTAGTCAGCCAGTTTAGTTTTTATATGATGGCAGCTACTCCTTCAGGTTAGTTAGTCAGTCAGTCAGTCAGTTTTTATATGAGTTACGGAAGGACCAAAATAATGCCGTCTATAAATATTCCACAGCATACCCTTATTACAGCTGTATAAATGCATTGGGTTTATCATTCCTTTAGTTTTATCCAAAGTGATGTCAGTATAGTTAAGATTTTCATTTAAACAATTATTTTATGATGTTATTTTGGAATGAAGGCAATGGTAAACACTCACTAAATCATATAACATCAAGAGGAGTTATAGGTATTGCATGTGTGGTTGATTTATTCTGCACTCACCTCCTCTCTTCAAGTGAGTAATAGTTAAATGATTAAGTAGACATCTGTACGTACTAGCATTAATATACTCTTTTATTTACACCTCCTGCCCTGTCACGAGTTTCAATACCCACTCAACTCACCCTGCCTCTCTCCCTTCCTTCCTTCCCTCCCTGCCTGCCACTCTCCCTTCCTTCCCTCCCTGCCTGCTTCTCTCTCATTCCTGCCTCTCTCCTTCCCATCCTTCCCTCTCTGCCTGCCTCTCTCCCATCCCTGCCTCTCTCCCTCCCATCCCTCCCTCTCTGCCACACGCTCCCATCCCTTCCTCCCTCCCTTCTTGCCTGCCTCTCTCCCATCCCTGCCTCTCTCCCTCCCATCCTTCTCTCGCTCCCTCCCTCCCTCCCTCCCTTCCTGTTGCAGAGTGAAGACTGGGAACGGCATCAGTCAGTCAGAGAGCCGCTCAGCATCTCGGCATGGCAAAATGATCACCAAGGGAAGCTACTCGTAAGTTACCAATACATATCCTCATTCAAACCAGAAAAAAAAAAAAAAAAAAAAAAAAAAAAAAACAGAACAAAAACAGACAAGTTGACAGCAATTAGGGAGCAAGAAAAAAAAATGTTAATACATGTTTATATGACAAGTATAGACAACAATCAGGAAACAAGATAATATTTAACACATATATTATTTCAAGTTCCCAAACCTTCACTATTTATTCATTTATTATTCTCTCTCTCTCTCTCTCTCTCTCTCTCTCTCTCTCTCTCTCTCTCTCTCTCTCTCTCTCTCTTCATTTATTATTCTCTCTCTCTCTCTCTCTCTCTCTTTTCATTTATTATTCTCTCTCTATCTCTCTCTCTTCATTTATTATTCTCTCTCTCTCTCTCTCTCTCTCTCTCTCTCTCTCTCTCTCTCTCTCTCTCTATCTCTCTCTCTCTCTCTCTCTCTCTCTCTCTCTCTCTCTCTCTCTCTCTGTTGTAGGTTTCATCACCCAGACGGCACTGTACATGAACTGAGCTACACGGCTGATGAGAACGGTTTCCATCCATCCTCAGACCTCCTGCCTACACCCTTCCCCTCGAGCCATGGCAGGAGGAACAGGTCAGTATATTGGTCCTCATCAAATATTAATAAGGGGGTAATAATTCACTTTTTGGTACATTGGAGTGCCTCATATGATTCCTCCAAAGTATGCCAGGAAACAAGACTATAGATTGACAAAAATAATGGTGTTCTGCTGTTGCTTGGAATACTTTCGAGGAAGAAGTTGCTCCAGATTTACCAACTTAACTTTAGAGAGAATAATAACAAATGCACGACCTTTTGTGGCAGATGTATAAGTCTTAATAAGTTGTGCAAAAGAAAAAGATATATAATAGTAAAAACCAGCACTTGAGTTGGACAGCCACTACCATCAGTACTGTCATCGCCTTATTATCTGTTGTGTCTTCCGTTTCAGGTGAGATTCGCAGAGAAAGAGCGACGTCTGAAGGCTCTACGGGACGCTCTCAAAAACTAACAGCAACAACAGCCAGCCAGCCACCTCCAACACCTCTTCTCTCACAGCAACAACAGCCAGCCACCTCCAATAAATACCTCTTCTCTCACAGCAACAACAGCCAACCACCTCCACCACCTCTTCTTTCACAACAACAGCCAGCCACCTCCACCACCTCTTCTCTCACAGCAACAACAGCCAGCCACCTCCAATACCTCTTCTCTCACAGCAACAACAGCCAGCCACCTCCACCACCTCTTCTCTCACATTCATCAGCCCTATCTATACCCGTGATGCAAGACTCACACACCTACTTCTATTCATTATAATATCCTTCATTCCTTGGACGCCAAACAAGACTTTTATTCAATCCCAACATCCATCGTTTTAATTATTTCTGTCCCTTCTGTCCATCTGGTGATCATAACTTTATCGTTTGTGTATATAATTGAGGAAAAAAAAAAATATATATATATATAAAACTTGTTGTGTTGATAGACTTGTGCGGCAAATTCATTTATTATATTAACAAAAACCAACTCTGAAGGACAGAGAGTAAGGCGAAAGTTTTGTGTGTAACTGTACAATGTGTATTATGTGTTTGACTCAACACTGTCCTAGTACACTGTAATATATAATTTATCATTAACAAGAGGTTTTGTCAGGTAATTAAGAATGATACATTACGATATATTATACAGACAGAGTTGGAACATTGCAGAACACACCACAGTCAACTATACCAAGGATTTATATATTCAAATTTATCAAAAGCGAACGCGAGGGTAGTTAGTGTAGCCTGCAGTATAATATTATGCAGATATATACCGTCAACTATGCTTGCTTTATATTTATATGTATGGATGCATTACCTAGACTAGTGTGTGTATTCAGGAAGCAGTTATAATAGAGATGATTTACGTGACGACTCGCTCAAGTGTTAGTGTGTGTCCGCATCGGGATAAAATAAAAATTGGTCTAGCAAGGTTCAAAATACTATATGAAAATCAATTATATAAAGTCCATGTCGTGGTAAAGGCTAATTACATACCAGCTCTATACGTCATATCTTATTTATATTAATCATTGGTCAAGGAATCGCAGTATAAACTAATATATTTCGTGACTGAGGAGTGCCACAGAATATCAAAATTATTATGAGATACGAAATGAGAGACCCTCGGAAATTTTCACCCATACGAGAAGTAATTAAGGTTGTAAGTTCTTTTTATTTACCTTTAGTACAAGCTCCAACACTCTGAAGAACGTTGAAGTTATCAGATATATGGTGAAAATTTAATAAGAATAAATATAGGAAAACAATTGCAGTAATATTATGAAAGTCCCATATTGGTTTAGTTATGATAGTGAGGTTTAGTCCCCCATGCCACACTATAGTTTAGACACCAAAGAGAACGACATAAAGAAACATCTGCTAACATTAACCATAGAAATCTATAGTTTAACAATGTCACTCTTTTTATATTAGACGACTTCATTTATCTACCATCAATATCAGTTTATGTTTTGTAACTTGATATCCTTTTAGAATCATTGTTCCCCTAAGTGTTGGGTTGGGGACTCTACTAAAGGTGAATAAAGGACTTGGAAATAATATACCACTTTTGCGTCTCTAGTAAAGGACAATGTTATAGTTTTTCACGTGGCAAATCATACTGCTGTTGTAAATACGTATCGACTTACTTCAGTAGGATAATATGATAAGGTCAGCCTCATCACAGAACTTTACATATATATAAGTTGGAAGAGGAAGTGATTGGTGCCCTGACCCCTGTGTGGGAAGGCAGGTACAGTTGTGGACACATGAAACACACACACACACACACACATTTAAGGGGATATTTTCTTGTTGGTGAATTGGAAGGTCTGTTATTCCTCCAAACTTATGCCAGGAAACAGACGCCCTTAATGGTACTATTAGGGGATATGTTTTTAAACGGGTTCCTTAATATTTAATTACCAATGTCTTAATTACACAACGTCTTATCCTATTATGGGTATAAAAATAATTATAGGCTACTGTATAGACATCCACAGTACCACTTCATTCTATCATCTATTGTAGCCTTTTTATAATAATATATATTTATAATTATGTTATTTATAATAATACTAATAAGTTCTTAGTGTTATACGTGGAATCTTTATTACACACCAACACAAGAGGCATACGTGTCTCATCTACAATATCCTGGGAAAGTGTATCTGTAAAAGTCTAGTACAAATCTAAATGGCTGAGATTTCCGAGTATACGTAGTGACAGTGTGGTGTGTGTGTGTGTGTGTGTGTGTGTGTGTGTGTGCTCTGTATATTTGGGTGACCCGGCTTAGGTAAACCAACTGTCGTGTACTTGCCCATGTTAACTATATACAGTTTATATTAGAGGTTTCCACAGGGCACAGGTAACATTTCCCAAAGAGGTGATTGTTAATTATCTATGAAAATCATGCAGCTATTTGGAATATTCATTGCAGGCTGATGTAAGATGTATGATGTGTATTCATCTCCATACACATACTCTGACACAGGACAGTATGGAATATATAATTACGAATATTACAAATGCACATTTTTGCTTCATTTATAATATGAACCCAACGAATACTTTGCTCTTAGACTCATATATGACATTAAGTATAGGAAAGCAGGAGGTTAATGAACTTCTATCTATATGCTAATATACCACAAAGTTGCCGACAAAAGAGCTTTCCCATCCTGTAAGACTAAGAAGAGATAAGAAGGCAATCATCTTGAATCAAACTTTATGGAGATTCATCCTGCAGATTTGAAAGGTCTGGCGTGGAAAGAAAGTAAAGTCGGAAACAGTAAGTTTTGAATAGCATTTAAAATACACGAGTTTCTGAAGAAAAAAAAAACATATTCTATAAAGATAAAAACACACTATATGGTATTGAGTTTAGGTGACAGTTGCTGAGCAGGACCTTGGTATAGGGTAGGGTAGGGTAGGGTAGGGTAGGGTAGGGTAGGGTAGGGTAGGGAAGGGAAGGGGGAGTATACATAACCTTCAGGAACATGGCCCAGTAAAGGTCAGGACGGTCTCTTTCCTACCCTTACTATCACGGGACCACACTCTCCACTTCTTATATCATAGGTCACCCGCTCACAATGGGTCAATGGTTGTCTTATACAGGATTACTATGTTTTTTTTTTTTTTTTTTTTTTTTTCAGATAAAAGATTGGATAACTTGTTAGGCTAAGCTTGTGGCTCCATGCGATCACCTCATTCTCCTTTTGTTGTGATACAATACAATTCTGTAAGACTTCTTAGATTGGTGAGCAGAGAGACTGATAGATATACAGGAGATAAATAGATAGACAGAGGGAAAGAGAAAGACAGGTCGATAGAGATGGATTGATAGATACAGTATAAGTACATAGAAAAATAGATAGTTAATTAAATACAAATGGTATGTTGAACTACCCATTTATAATTCTATCAACAGTAATACAAACGATGCTTTTGTACTATACTGTAAAATTTGTAAATAAAGATTCCGGCCACACATAGTACGGTATATATAACTTGGTAACTATTGGGATTTTTCATTGCTCATTTCACCTTATAATTAAGATATTCATACTCGTGAAAAATGTATAGAATATTGTCCCTCTAACTTGCCAACACCAAAACTTTTACTGAACACACACACACACACACACACACACACACACACACACACCAAATTATACCAGACTCTTATACTTTTATACATTCTCTTCCTCTTATTTTTGTCAAGGGATATGTAGAGTTACTTTTTTTCCAGGCCTCAGGTGTTGTACAATCTTCCAAGCCTGTTGACATATCCTCCTCATCCACTCCAGAACAACATAGGCCTATATATTCTCTACTTTACTTTATCATCTCAATATTCTCTACCCTCTTCCACTTTCCTTCTTCCCCTCTCTCACTCACCACACCCTCTTCCACCTTCCACCTTCTCCTCCACTTCTTGTTTCTGTTCCCACGTCCTTTTAATTCCACCACCACCACCACCACCACCACCATCTTTTTCCTAATTTCTTCCACTTATCTTTAAGGATACACCATTATTTCTGTACTGTTGGTCGTGTTTCCTGTCATATTTTTGGGGGAATCAAAGCACTGTAATGTACCAAAAGCATACTATCCCCTTAATTAATATCACCATCCCCTTCCCCCTCCCACACACACACTGTAACTGATAGACCAACATGATTATTTACACTGTTACTGAAATATGTATATCAAATGAAAGTGACGACCATATGAAGAGCTATCACTGTTACTACCAGTTTGTCATCATACCCAATAATAATAATAATAATAATAATAATAATAATAATAATAATAGTAATAATAATAATAATAATAATAAAAATAGTAATAAAAATAATAATAATAATAAAAATAGTAGTAGTAATAATAATAATAATAATAATAATAATAACAATAATAATAACAATAATAATAATAATAATAATAATAATAAAAATAAAAATAAAAATAATAATAATAATAATAATAATCATAATACCTGGTAGCCTTGTGTTAGCTGTGGCTCAGATGGTTGTGTATTAAGACAATCACTGCTTTACTTTGGATGGATGAACGGATGGCGCTTCAGGCTCTCCTCTTACACCCGTACTTGAAAGTTTAAAGGCCGCAGAAAGAGCATCCGAGAAATGAAAAAAAAAAATTATAAGAGAGAGAGAGAGAGAGAGAGAGAGAGAGAGAGAGAGAGAGAGAGAGAGAGAGAGAGAGAGAGGGAGAGAGAGAGAGAGACTGGCGAGGCTGATGCAAGGTATATAAAGGTGGTCAGGTTGGAGGGCAGGTCACACACACACACACACACTAAACCAAACGAAGCTTCTCACAGTCAGTCACCCCTACCTCATCACAGGATACATATACAATACTTCACTACATATACAATAGCCTAGTTCACTGTCTCCCACAACAAGACTCAACTCACTCACTACCTTCTCGCCATGATGAAAACCGTAAGTGTTCAAAGACGATATAATAATGCTGCAGTACCAAATAGTTAGGGCCATAAGCATTGTGTTGAGGGAGAGGAATAAGATGTATAATGTTATGAAAATGTGAATATCGTTTGGGTGATGTGTAGGGTTTGTTAAAAGTAATTTGGCTTTCCTTTAGAGTTAACTTAGTTCTGCGCCAAGATCAGCATTTGAGTATTTCAATTCCAGTCAGAACGAATTTCAGGGAACCCAGATCTTGTGATAAGGAAAGGTGTGTGTGTGTGTGTGTGTGTGTGTGTGTGTGTGTGTGTTGTCGTTAAAAACATGTTGTGTGTTACTAGGCTGTGTTGTTGTGTTGGTGCCTGATGGGTGTGGTGGCCAGACCTGCTGATGAGGTTCCAGCAGACGACACTGACGCCGCCGCCGCCACACCAGTACCAATCCTACTTGACGAGAGGGTCGACATTGACGCCATGGGAGGATATGGCTTCAGGTGAATAAAGAGAGGTTATATATTGGTGTGGTAGTAATGGTACAGTACAGTTATATTACTTCAGGTGAATATACAGAGGGATTATTGGTGTGGTAGTAATGGTACAGTACAATAATGGTACTTTAGGTGAGTACAGAGAGGTTATGGTCGTGATAGTAATAATGGTACAGTGTGGTGATGGATGTTACTTCAGTTATAGTTTCTGGTTTCTGAGGAATAAAAATATGGGGTTGAAGAGGTTAATTAAGATGCAATTTCTCCGCCACAGAATCCAGACTGGTGACGGGCTAACCTGGGCTGAACAAGCGGTTGCCTCTGGACCCCAGAACGAGGTCACTAGGACGGGACAGTACAGGTCAGTCCTTCTAATGTCTATTATACTTTTTTTTTTTTTTTTTTTTACTTACTAGCTACCATGGACTCTCGTTGAAACATTATCGGTCTTGTTTTAAATTATCAATGTACAAGATGCTTTATAAATTATCATGTGATAATTGTCTTTACCTTTGCGCTGGTGATATCATGATTACACTCTCTCTCTCTCTCTCTCTCTCTCTCTGTGTCTGTTAGTCTGTCTGTCTGTCTCTGTCTCTGTCTCTCTCTCTCTCTCTCTCTCTCTCTCTCTCTCTCTCTCTCTCTCTCTCTCTCTCTCTCTCTGCCAAATTTTCTTCTCGGTTTAAGTATTTCATTTTCAGATGATTAAATAGAGGCCACATAATGGTTTGATATACAATACAGAACATAAACAAAACCCATGACTATTGTTTGTTTTGTGTGTGTGTGTATGTACAGGTTCTTACACCCTGACGGTACTGTTCACCTGTTGACATACACGGCTGGTGTGAACGGTTTCCTGCCTGTGTCTGACATGTTGCCTACCCCACATCCCCTCGAACCATGGCACATACAACAGGTTAGTTACTCTACGTTATTTATGAGGGATGTGGCTCTCGAATATTGACTGTAGGTATGAGTGAGGGATGTGACTCTCGTATATATAAAAAAAAAATAAAACCTTACCCAAATCATACCTATAGTGGTTTTCTGCACCATAGTATTCTCATGTGGACATTGATAGACTGTATACTTGAGCTCGTAAATTCGCGACCATGTAGGTACCTTGATGTTTATGTCATCTGAGCTGGTGGTAACGCTGTGTAGGGAAGGAAGGGGTCATTCATTGTAGGCTAAAGATTGTATCACGTCGCTCTACTATGTTCCACCTATTACTCTGCTGATTCCTCCCCAGTCAATGTTACCAGCTCAAATGACATAAAGATCAAACCCGCTCGAATAACATAAACATCAAATAACATAAACATTTAATTAGTACGCGGTGGCGAATTTACGAGATCATGTGTACATAATATAATATACATTATATACTGTATACTTTAAATAACCCAGTAACTGTACTTCACTGATTATACCTGTCACACAAACGTCTTGCATCAGGTGGGAAAAAAACAAAACATTACACCGATGACATGCTAAGGCTTATGATAGAGAGAAATGTCTGCATGTGCAATCTGAAAAAAGTAACTATAAAGGGGAGATTCTCTTGTGGTAAAGTGGAAGGCTACTGATTCCTCCTAACTATACCAGAAAACAGACGCCCTCAATGGTACACTAAATATGGGATCTGCTGTTTCGTGGCAGAGTTTGAAAGAATCGGAGACCTTCCAATTCACCAACAAAAGAACCTCCCGTCATCATCAGAACTAGTAAACAAAACATCATCAATACCTTTGTCATTTCAGATCGAATTTGCTGAGCGCCAGAAAGCTGAGGCTGCTGCTGCTGCTGAGGAGGAGGAGGAAGGTGCAGGAGATGTGTAGGTGTCAACAGAACCAAGCGACGTGGAGGTATGAACGGGTGTCAACAGAACCAAGCGACGTGGAGGTGTGAACAGGAACAAGCGACGTGTAGGTGTCAACAGGAACAAGCGACGTGTAGGTGTGAACAGGACCAAGCGACGTGAGGCTGCCTGTGTGTGTGTGTAGTAGTGCCAACACCACCTGTACAATGAATAATTTTAATTTGTTTACATTAACTGAATCTATATTTTGTTCTATTTTTACATAATAACTGTTATATCTGTTAATATTAATGGGTTTATAGTATATATATATATTATTTTGTAATACCTCAATAAATATTTAGTAAGATATTTTGTTTTTAACTATTATAAAAGACAATTAACTAACTATCCATCCATTCAAACAAATAGTGACAAATAAGTACAAAGGTAAACAGTACACACTATTGATTGACTGATTGATTGCTTGACTTATTGATTAGTTGAATGATTGACTTATTGATTGGTTAAATTAATGATTGATTGGTTGGTTGAATGGTTGACTTATTGAATGGTTAAATGAATGAATTATTGATTGGTTAAATGAATGATTGATTGCTTGATTGAATGGTTGACTTATTGATTGGTTAAATGATTGATTGATTCGATAAATGATATGATTGATTGGGTCAACATTCACCATATACATTAGAAATAACAAAATACCGGTGTAATAGAATGTTCATAAATATTCTAAACAAAAACAAAAACGAAAAACACAGAGAATAAAAAAAAAAAAAAGAGAACCAGCTAGAATCTTACACCATCAGAGCGAATGAAACAGAGAAATAACAGAGGCTTGTAAGAATAAATATAGAAAGGAGGGACATAGAGTAGTTAAGTTTGGGACGAATAGAGGGCGTTGAAACCCTATAATTAACAAGATATCATAACATCTGGTATATTATTTGAAGCGTCTTTCATTTTTCTCCTAAGTATGCCAGGAAACAGGATCTATAGATTAAGCAAAAGTAAAGTAAAATGTGCATGGCTTGGAATTATTGAAGGGAAATCAGGAAGCATTGTTTTCCAGTAATGATGCATGTGTTGGCTGTCACTTGTCTGTATGGGTGTTGAGGAGGACCAGTTGTGTGTGTGTGTGTGTGTGTGACCAGCAAGACTCAAATTTAATGGTTCGTCAGGTGTGTGTGTGTGTGTGTGTGTGTGTAGCAAGACTAAAATTTAATGGTTCGACAGGTGTGTGTGTGTGTGTGTGTGTGTGTGTGTGTGTGTGTGTGTGTGTGTGTGTGTGTGTGTGTGTGTGTGTGTGTGTGTGTGTGTGTGTGTGTGTGTGTGTGTGTGTGTGTGTGTGTACTATAAGGTCATCAGAAAGGCTATATCTATACACCCTTTCATCACACTGCCTTCAGGAACCATTAAGGAGTATATAAAACATACCTCACATTCGGTACAACAAATGGTCTCCTTCAGTTTCATATGATAATTAAAGAGGGGAAGGGGAGGGGAGGAGACTCAATTGTTGGTGAATTGGAGGGCTACTGATTCCTCCAAAGTATACCAAGAAACAGACCATCTTAATGTTACCAATAGGGGATCTGTTTCGAGACACAGTTTGGAGGAATCAGTGGCCCTACAACAATTTACAAAGAACACCACCTCCATTTAATTTGGTCTCAGTTCACGTTGTACTTGCTTTCTTAGTATTTATTCGCTTCACAATAGATGGACATATAAAATAGTCATTCCTTATAATGATAATAGACTACGTTAGGTTTCGTTTGATAATTGTTTGAAAATAGTATGTATAGTGAGGACCCTTCTCGCCAACCCCAAAAAATAAAATAAAAATGTATATATTTACAATAAAAAATCAATAATAATGATAATAATAATAATAATAATAATAATAATAATAATAATAATAATAATAATAAGTGTTACCATTCTATTACGAAAAATAACACATGGACCATACAGTGATAGATATATATTGAAAAGCGTTGTGAATTAAATATCCAGTGTTGGTTTATATCCTTCCCAAGTTGAGAGAGAGAGAGAGAGAGAGACCAACCAACCTTTATACGGTGAACTTTGTGCGTTATTTCCTGACACGAGGCACCAACATTTGTCTCACTAAACAAACGTTGACTCGACCCAATGAACTTTATCGACTGCGTAAGAAATCGTGTCCTTAAGAGGGTAATAATACACTTTTGGTACATTAGAATGCCTTGATAGGATTTTTTTTTGTATTTGTGACTTTGAATGTCTCTGATTCCTCCTAACTATCCCATTAAACAGATTCCCTATTGGCACCACTGAGGGAGTCTGTTTTCTGGCATGGTTAGGAGGAATCAGTAGCTCTCTAAATTCACTATCAAAACAATGAAGTGGGAAAGGCAATGAAACTATTATTAAGGATATCCTATGGTTAGTTTTATCGTTACAGCCCAGTGTGTGTATGTGTGTGTGTGTGTGTGTGAGAGAGAGAGAGAGAGAGAGAGAGAGAGAGAGAGAGAGAGAGAGAGGAAAGGACTGACCTATATTACACAACATGTCAGGGTGGTCAATGGGAAGGGTAGGGTGTGGCAGGGGGACAG